>PVKV010018333.1:0-45156 GCA_004027835.1 Alouatta palliata
AGGTCAGTTGGAGTTTGATTTTCTATTGGCATAAGGATGCCTTTAGATGTGGTAAGGATGTTTATTATAAATTATATGGTATTTTCTCTCTTTAGTGAGCTTCATTTTAAATTTCTTTTTTTTTTTCTTCAGTGGCTCTCGATTGTAATCCTAGCACTTTGGGAGTCCGAGGTGGGTGGACCGCCTGAGGTCAAGAGTTTGGGACCAGCCTGGCTAACATGGTGAAACCCTGTCTCTACTAAAAATACAAAAATTAGCCAGGTGTGAAGGCACGTGCCTGTAATCCCAGCTACTTGGGAGGCTGAGGCAAGAGAATCGCTTCAACCTGGAGGGGTGGAGGTTGCAGTGAGCCGACATTATGCCACTTCATTCCAGCCTGGGCAGAAGAGCGAAATTCCGGCTCCAATTAAATAAATAAATAAATAAATAATTTTTTTTTTCTTTTTTTTTTTTTTGTTTTGAATCTTGCTCTGTTGCCCGGGCTGGACTGCAGTGGCGCCATCTCAGCTCACCGCAACCTCCGCCTCTGGAGTTCGAGTGATTTTCCTGCCTCAGCCTCATGAGAAGCTGGGATTACAGGCGTCCGCCACCAGGCCTGGCTTATTTGTGTGTGTGTGTGTGTGTGTATTTTTAGTAGAGATGGGGTTTTGCCATATTGACCAGGCTGTTCTCGACCTCCTGACCTCAGGTGATCTGCCTGCCTCGGCCTCCCAATGTGCTTCCCAAAATGCTCCCAAAGAATTACAGGCATGAGCCACTGCACCCGGCCTTACATTTCTTCAAGTGTGAAGCGAACCAGGAAAGGCATGATAAATGTCTCTCATTGCAGATGTTTGAGATCTTATTCTCAGGTTTAGGTTATCTAGCTCTGTCGAATCGGATGGGTTCATAAGATAGAAAAGTAAATTACCTATCTGAATAAGTTAGGAAAACAAAGTGAAGCACCACAGTGAAATGGATGGGGATGGGGAAGAGGGGCCCTTGTGGCATTTACCAGCTCACGAAGGCAGGCTTGCCTTGACTCTGCTGCTTCGGTCCTTCTGCCAGTAACTAGAATCTCTGGGAGTGAGCCCAAGGCCTCAGTAGTCGTAAGATCTCCCCAGGTGAGGAGGCAACCGAATGTGCTCTAATGGGAGGATCCCATGAATACTTAATTTGCCACCAGCCACACAGTCATGGTTCAGTTTTTTTTAGTACAGCCCTGTAACTTTTAAGTAGAAAACGTCCTATCCATATAGTTGCTGACCTAATAGTGAGTGACAATACAGTCTCATGAAATGTTGCGTGTTTTGTTTTTTTGGGGTTTTATGAGACACGGTCTCTCTCCCTCGCCCAGGCTGGAGTGTGGAAGTGCCCTCATGGCTCACAGCAGCCTTCACCTTCCAGGCTCAAGCAATCCTCCTACCTTAACCTCCCAAGTAGCTGGGACCAGAGACAACCATCGCCCTACCCATTAATTTTTGTTTAAAAATTTAATGAGACAGCTGGTCCTCCTGGCTCATGGTGTTGAGACGGCTGCCCTGGACTAGAGGGTCACACAGAGAACAAACAGGAGGAAGTGGAAGAAAAGTCCCTCTCCTAAAGGACCCAGATGCCCCTCTGCATACTCCCCTGGTGAACTGCTGTTCAGGACTGAGTCCCCCTTTTACCCTTGCTGCATGGTGGCCCCAGAACACAGACATCTGGGGGCCTGAACACTAAGACAAAGGCAGGAAGGGGAAAGAGGGAGGTGAGTGGCTTTTGAGAGACCTGGAGGATGGAGCCCCATCAGAGCCCCCGGGAACCACTGTGCGGTTCAAGTCTGCAACAAAGACCAGCTGCTGGAACTGGCTGTGCCAGGGAGTGAGCAGAGACACACGGTGAGGAAAGAAAAATGGTAATGCTTGGAGCCGCCCCTACCTGTGATGGGCTGAAGCGGTATCAGTATTATTACTCCTAGCATCATTAGTAGTCACTTTCATCCCATGCCTCTACCTCTCCGCTCCGCCTTTTTCTGACATTGTCTCACCAGTTTCATGTCTTCTATAAGCAACTTTGTGGCTGTAAACAATTTACTTACAACTTTCCTATACGCTCAGTTGTACCCAGTGTTTCTTGACCCCGCTCTTTAAAAAACAACGTTAATCCTCCTTCTCCATCATTTAATGCTTCACATCCCACTGCTACCTTTGTGCTTTAAATTTTGTCCTAATTTGTAATGGTAACAAGTATATTTCGTTCTCATATTTATACGTTGTGTATATATTTTTCGTCCTAAAGAAGAGACTGCTGAGAGCTAGTAAGACAATGAATGGGCATCTCCAGAGATTGCCAGCCTGAGTGTGAATTGGCACAATTTGCATACAGTGTGGCTCTAGGTATAAAACCTTCCGAGATGTTGATAGCCTCTGACCTAGTCACTCACCTCCTACAAATATCTTAGGGAAATCATCTCAGGTGTGGGCAGAGTTTTTCTGGAAAGCGGATATTCTTTGTAGCCAAATTTATATGAAGACTTAGAAACACTCTGACATCCATCAGCGAGGGGAGGACAGCAGAGGGAACAGGGCAGCACCAGGAGGGCACAGCAGCCACAGCAGGGGCTGGGCCGGCATGTGGCAGGATCCAGGCCTTTGTGGGACAAAGTATCTTAGAGAAGCAACAGGGGCCCCGGTGTCCACTGCAGCACCAGTGAATTCACCAAGACGAAGAGTCGAGCACAGATGTGAGACACGGATTTGCAGTGAGGCGTCATTTACAATGAGCACGAATACATGACTCCATACGGATTATTTAAGGGAGTAGAGCAGAGTCCCTGAAGACATGGGATTGAAGCAGGAGTCCTGGCTCTAGCACTGTTGTGAAAACACCGGCAAGTTCCCTAACTTTGGTGGATTCCTCTGTGTTCAAGTGGGAAAGCTGCCCCCACCTCCTGGCATGTGTGTGGCCATCTAATGAGACACGTGGACGAGGCCCTGCACACCACAGTCACTCAGCACACACTGGCTGTCATCCATTAGTTATCACACACGCTCCCAGGCTCAGGTCACTGTCACAACGTTCCTTCTCATCTCTATTTCTGTGTATAGAGTCTGTAGTTTCTGTAATTGTCAGAAGACTGCCCCTCCTCTGATTATCTTCTCCTCATACCCCAACTGGACAAGCTGGCTTTGCCTTGGTGTGGGAATGAGGGCAGAGGGAGCTGGAGTGGGTTGAGTGTCTGCAAAAAGCAGATGATGGGGGCCCGGTGGCAGAGAAACCATCTGGGTTAGGTTGGTCTTGGCATTTTCTATCACCCCAGAGGGATCTGCAGAGCCCGGCTGCTCAAGCCTCCTTCTGTCCACAGGTGGCTCACATTCAATCCCACAATTTGTTTTCTCCTCCTCAAGGGTGCAGCAAAACCTTCCAGGCTGGACAGCAGCTGAAGAGCTCCAAGGTAAGCCTCTCAGTGATCTTGCTGCTGGCATCATAGAGTCAGGTAGGCTCACCTCCTCTTCCCTGGCTGGTCCCTACTCACACCTAGAATGAAAGGTGGTGCCTCCATAGCTGAGTGAGCCCCAGAGGAACCCAGTTGAAGAAGGAGGCCGATGAGTCTGCCCCAAGCCCCAAGAGAGGCCAGCTGAAATAGATGGGTTCCTCCCCAAAGCACCATGGCATTTCCCTGGTAAATTACTCTTCTCAGGCTGCCCTAGTAAAATGCCACAGGCTGGATGGCTTCAACAACTGACTTATTTTCTCAAAGTTCTAGAGGAAAGAAGTCCAAGGTGAAGGTGTTAGCAGGGTTGGTGTCTGGAAAGGATGCTGTTCCTGGCTTGCAGAGGTTGCCTCAGTGCTGTGTCGTCACATGGTCTTCCCAGTGTGTGTGTGTGTCTGTGTGTGTGAGAGAGAGAGAGAGAAAGGGAGGGAGTGAGGGAGAGAGGGCTAGAGGGCAAGACAGAGAGAGAGAAAGAGAGAGAATAGAAAGAAGATCTTCTCTCTTTTTTCTTTTTAATCGGACAGCATTCCTATAGGATCAGGGTCCAACCCGTATGACCTCCTTTAAGTTAATGACTTCCCTAAAGGCTCCATGTCCAAATGTAATCACTGCAGTTTAGGGCCTCAGTAGAAGAATTTGCGGGGGATACATTTCAGTCTATAGCACTGATGCCTCCATCAAAAATACCCCATGTGACAGCTGGTCAGGAGGATTAACACTAAACCACCTTGTACTCAATGCCATTTATGCTGTAGCAAACTTTCTTCCAATCTTACCCTTTTTGCTTCCAACTAGAAATTAGATACTTTACTGAATACATCACCGAATTCTTCCAGAATATAGTTAGTCCAGTGCATCTGGAAATCCTGCAGACTAACAGTGAAGCCTGGCAGAGATTTGTGGCTGTGGCTGGATTGCCCAGGTAACTTTCAGGGGGTTACCTCTATGGGGTGCCCCGGCAATGACACCCAGATCTCCCCTGAGCTAGTTTTCTGTTTCAGGCACACCTCCTCCAGGCAGCCCCCTCTGCTGAGCCTGAGGTTATCCCTCTCAGTAGTCTAGGAGGAATATTTCCTCCAAGTCCTTCACTGGCAGTGAGTGGCCTCAGGCTGAGGGGAGAGGAAGCCCGTAGGGGCAGGGTCATTTCTGCCATCTACTGGTGATGGGAGCTTTGCAAGTTACTTGACTATTTCTGCCTTTCTTCATCCATTGAGCTTTATTGTGAGAAAAATAAGGTAAAGTGCTTAGCATGATGACTGACACATAGTAGGTACTCAGGAGACTCACAAGTCCCCAACCAAAGAGAAAAACACTTCCTCTACCATCTGGTCCAAATTTGGGTCTTTTCAGCATTAGTGATTGACAGAGATGATTTTCAAAGTTTCATGAGTCCTCAAGAGGGTCCATGAAATTACACATGGCCTTGGCATGCACACAGGTGAAGCTGTCACTTGCCAAGGCATTAGTTTGGCTGGTGACATGTGAGAGCGAGTCCCTGAAGTGTGGAGGTGCCAGGTCAGGAGGCAGTAAGGTGGCTTGAGGGTTCATGTGGAGCCAGGATTCATAGCCAGGTCTTTTACTTTTCAGTCAGAAAGGACACTGACTGGACCCAGTGGCCTTCAGTCGAAAGGTCAAAGGACACGAGGCATTGGAAGAGAGAACACACCAGGCAAAGTGGTGCCTCCTAGTCTGAGCTTTTGTTTGAATTCTTAAGCACTCAGATTTAGCCAAAATGCAATGTATGAGTACACCCTTACTTCTGACACCAGTTGCAAACTTGATGGGGTTTCTTAAGCCCCGCTCAGGTTGGATAATGCACTACAAGGACTCACGTAACTCACTGAAAACTGTTACTGCACGATTGTGGTTTATCACAGGGAAAGAACACAGATTAAAATCAGTCTAAGCCAGAGACACACAGGGCGGAGTCTGGGAGGGTTTCAAGTGTGAAGCTTCCACTGTCCCCAGGACGCTGTGTTCTCCCGTGTCAGTGTGGGTCAAAACACACGGGGTAGTGCCAACGAGGGAAGCTGACCTAGTTAAGGAAAAATTCCTGTGAATCACATCCAATCAGGAAGGAAGGCTTTATCAGGATTGTTTTTACAGAAGAAGGAGACTAAGCACAACTTGCAATACAGTAAAGACAGAGGGGGAGTCACAGCCAACACCAGGGCGAGGGGCGGGAGATGAAACAGGACTGACAGGAGACAGCAGAGTGGGGGGTTTGTCTTAAACTGGCCTGAGAGGATTCTCCCCAAAGGCAGGTCAGACTCTTACCCATCCAATGAGCGGGTGAAGGCCGCGATCGGAGAGCAAGGGTGCTCAGACAGCAACAGGGGAGGACCCTCCCTAAACTGACTTGGGGGAATCTTGCTGAGCTGAGGCGGTGCAGGCCCAGAGAGCACAGCATGGGCGTGGAAGGCCAAGGTTGGCGCTTAGAGGAGAAGAGGCTCAGAACAGCCCAACTGGAGTTTGGACAAAGAGAAAGCCTTTCTCAACTCGTGCCTCGATGCAGAGCTCTTCCAGGGTCTGGAGCACAAACTGGCCTCATAGCTGACATGGAGTCTCCAGCCCCTCCCCGAGGTCTCACTCCCTTAGTCTCCACGTCTTCTGATGGTCAGGAGAGAAACCCAGTATTCCCAAACTCCCATCACGCATCACATCGCTTCACTGTCCTGAAGCCAAACCACAAGGGAATCCAAGACGGTCCTAGCAGGCAGGATATTCCAGGGCCCCAGAGACCGCTTCCCAGGGGCACAGAACAAAGGCAAGACCGCTCTTCTGATGAAGTTAATTTCTCACCGTTCTGTGATATTCTGAATGAAGGTCTTTTTGCTCCCATCCCACTTCTCTTTGTTTTTCTACAATGTTTCCCCTCTCCACACACTCTGGTAGTGATGGCGTTGACCTCCCTCGCGTGGGGAGCCGTCTTTATCCAATACCTACCACTAAAGTCACAGAAGCTGACTTTAACTTATTTCTTCCCATACTGAGGAAGTACTGTGGCGTATCCATGATGTACAAAACATGTTTAGCCTTGAAAAAATTATTTACATTTTAAAACTTTATTTCCATTTGACTTCTAGTAATAGCTCTGTGATTTACGTAGAATGGCTCTTATTAAGCTCATTTTACAGATAAGTCAGCTGCCTTTCTTGATTATCTGTCCTTTATTGGTACAGAGATGAGGCAAACGCTATGAAGTTCTGAAGCAGCTTACAACACACGAGGTTATTGACAACAAAGACAAGTGGCAAAACGACGGGCAGTTTAGAGAGTGGTTTCTGAAACATTTTCCTCAACTCCGAAGGGATATTCAGGAGTCCATAAGAGAGATTTACGCCCTTGCAGATAGGATTGAAAAGGTCCACAGAGACTCTACCATCTCCAACGTGGTGTCCTCTGCCGCTGGCACTGCCTCTGGCGTCATGTTTATTCTCGGCCTTGTTTTGGCACCATTTACAGCAGGGACGAGTCTGGCCTTCACTGTAGCTGGGGCAGGGCTGAAAACACTGTCTACTGTGGCTGGGTTCATCAGCAGCGCCGTGGAGGACTCACACACATCATCAGCACAAGCCGAAGGCAGCAGGCTGTCTGTGATCAGCATGGACAAACTGAAAGAATTTAGTGAAGTTATGCATGAAACGACACCCAACTCGCGTTCCCTTGTTACTGATTTTTACATAGCCACAGAAGTCATTGGGAAGCAGGTCCGTGCCAGGAGGAGAGCCAGAGCCGGTGCCCAACACCCTGGGCAAACCTCAGCTGAAGGTGGTGCTGAGTTAGTCTTAACAAGTGCAGGCACCAACTGGCTGGTGGGCAGAGGAGGCCGGATGGTAAATGTGGCCTCTACAGGCATCTCGCTGGTGCTGGATGTGGTCAAACTTGTGTAGGAGTCAAAGCACTTGCTTGAGGGCGCAAATTCACAGTCAGCTGAGGGGCTGAGGCGGCAGGCTCAGATACTAGAGGCGAACCTAAAGGTGCTCTCTCAGATCTGTCGGCATCTGAACCTGTAACGTAGTGGGTAACTCCAGAGCAGTGCAGCCACAAGGGGAGGTGAGCTGAACACAGGCCAGGACAAAATGCAGACATTTTATTAGAGGGGTATAAAAAGCTGGGCGCGGTGGCTCACGCCTGTAATCCCAGCACTTTGGGAGGCTGAGGTGGGCGGATCACCTGAGGTCAGGAGTTCAAGACCAGCCTGACCAATATGGTGAAACCCCATCTTTATTTTATTTTATTTTTATTTTTTTTGAGACAGAGTCTCACTCCGTCACCAGGTGCCAGGCTGGAGTGCAGTGGCGTGACCTCGGCTCACTGCAACCTCCGCCGCCTGGGTTCAAGCAATTCTGCTGCCTCAGCCTCCCAAGTAGCTGGGACTACAGGCGCGCGCCACCACGCCCAGCTAATTTTTTTTGTATTTTTAGTAGAGACGGGGTTTCACCATGTTGACCAGGATGGTCTCGATCTCTTGACCTCGTGATCCGCCCGCCTCGGCCTCCCAAAGTGCTGGGATTACAGGCGTGAGCCACCGCGCCCGGCCGAAACCCCATCTTTAAAAAATAAAATAAAATTAAAAAATAGAGGGATAAAGAGGCCAAGGCAAAGCTGATGGAACTGAGTGTTAGGGACTTTGGTATTTCTGTAGCTGAGCACAGCAGGGGAGGGGTTAATGCAGATGGCAAGCATCCCAAGGAGAAGGCAGGAGCGCCGGAGCCTGGAATAAGGGAGAAGAGTGGACTGGATAGTGTGGGGAATGGGAAGAAACAGTTTGCTTTAGGCTAAAGAATATATTGGGGGAGGAATAGAGGGGAGGCGTGCAGGAACAACCAGTGAGGAGGCCAGGAAGGGAAAGAGCTGAAAATGCAGCAAGCCAAACAGTTAGAGCTGTTGGATAAGGAGGAAAAGCAGCGGCTCCACTGCAGACCCGCCCATTGGTTTGATGTTTTTCTAAGAATGAAGTCTTTCCCTGGTGGTGGGCTCCCATGCTGTCTTTCCAGCATCTACTCCCCCTTGTCCTTCCGGGGCTGTGTCTCAGTTAGACAGTGGCTTCTTGATGGTGGTGGTTGTAGTGTGACAGGTCCCCTTTTAGGTTATTTAAGGGTGTATGTCCCCTGCTTGAACCCTGAAAGCCAGGAAATGAGCCATGGCCATGGTCCCCAGCTGAGGACTAGCTACCTCTGAGAATCCAAACATCCTGGAGAACGTGAGAAACAACCAAGAAAAAGTGGCTCATACACGGTAGGCAAAGGGCCAGAAAGTTAACTGAAAAGCAGTTTAGAGACTGAAGGCAGAATGGATCTCTAGAGCTGTCCTGCTGAGTGCCCCGTGTGGACGTCCTAATAAACTCACCTACTGGCCAAGCTGGACTTGTTCGAGTCATTCCTCGGTCTCACGGCTCCTTTCCCACTTTGGGGGCAAGTTACTGTCTCAAGTTTTTGTCCTAGCAGCGGTAAAGCTGATGGTGGTGATGCCAGCCGACAGGGGACGGTTTGACACGTGCTTGGTTCTGCTTGAGAACAGGGTACGCTGAGGGGTCAATGACGTTCCAGTGAAACTCCAAATGCTGTATTCGAAAAGTAGTTGATTTGTGAAGGAAAATAAAGGCAAAACCAGATGCCAGCAACAAGTCAAGTAACTTTGTGGTGCATTGAAAAGATAACCTAGCCTGCAGTCAAGAGATCCTGCCTCTCTGAGCCTCCATTTTCTCATCAGCAGGGAAAGGGGGCAGGAAGAGATGATATCTCAGGTCCACCTGGCTCTCCCCTCTTGTGTTCTGGAGATTTGGTTTTAAGCAACATTGACTGACGCCTATACCTTTGCGGTGCTGGGGGAGGCTCCCCTGGGCTCTGGGTGCCTGACTTCTTTCCTCAAGGTCCTTTTTCCAGGGTCTCAGGGAGCTAGGTCTCCACGGCCCCTTCTGCTTGCTCTCCTGGCCGGTCATTCTTCCGAGACCCCAGTGTCCCCTGAGGCACTCAGGAAAAGCTTGTAGACATCTGGCTTGGACCGAGCACATGCGTGGTCCCCATCCAGCAGCCAGGGCCTGAGACTGACATGGGTCACATGCGGCTACTAAAATCAGAGAAGCCTGTGTGTAGGTTAAGAGAAAGTCCATGACACATAAAGGGACAGAGACAGCCAGACAGCAAACACCCTCATTCAGTCTGCAAACACCCTTATCCAGTGTGCCCTCTCATTTTGCCCAGACTCCTGCAAGAGCTTCCAGAATGGTCTTTCCTGTTGCACAGCTTTGGCCGCTATCCCAGCCCATCCTCCACCCTGGGCCAGGTTGGCCCTTAATAACATTGATTTCATCAACACCTGCTTCCAGTTCTTCAGTGGCTTCCCATTACTTTTAGCACAAAAGCCCAGGGCCTTCATGCTGCCTAACTGTGGCCTGGCGTCCCCGCAAGGGAGAGCCGTAGGCAAGCCTCACACGCAGAGAATATGTTTGGGAAGTGATTCTAGCAGCAGCACTTGGAGTCTGGGAGGAATGATACAGAGAAGAATGAAAGACGGATGCCTGGAAAAGCGTTTGATAGGGTGATTGGAGACCTCCTGGGGAGGCTTCAAGGAGCATCCTCAGAATTTTCCCCTACAGGGAGGGGAGAGGGAGGCCTCTAACCACTGCTCCTGTTCTTGATGAGCTTCCTCCAGCGGGCATTAATTATCTGTATTTCCATGTATAGAACCTGTGGACACCGTGGCTGGAGCCCAGAGCAGGGGCGAGAGACAGTAGACTCACAAAATCACCGCAGAACCTCTCCTAAGTGGCTCATAAAGTGCCCCCAGGGCGTACTTGGTTTTTTTGTGTGTGTAGCATGGAGCAGACGACTTGCCTCCGTCCCTGTGACTCTTCACCAGCCAAGGTCCCCCTGACGTTCAGTTGATTCATCCATCTCTTCCTGAAGAAGTCAACAGAGCCACAGCCACTGACTTGCCTAACTCAGGAACAATGTGTTTCATTTGTTTGTCAACTATTCATCAGTTCTTGGATAATTCGCATTCTTTCATCCATTTCACTGAAGATTTCCGGCACTGAGCAATTTACTTCTTCAGTGATCCATCAACCATTTGCCCCTGACACTTATAGTAAAAATGCCATCAGGTTATCCGCATTTGATGCAATTCCGCTCTGCTGTATCTGTTGCAAGCGACAGAAACAGAGTCTAGTTGTCTTAAACAAAGTAGAAGATTCATTGGATGTGAACTAGAGCAGGTCAGAGGATGGAAGGAAAAACAAAATGTTTTCCCCGACATCCAGGGCTTCTAGACAAGGCTTAGGCTGACTAATTGGTTGCTTCCACGTGGGATCCTGAATCCGGAGCAGGTGAGGCAAACCCCAGGGTGCTTAGAACCCATTCTCAGCGAGAGCAGCAGGAATGCCCCGGACGGGAATAGAGATGGGCGCGACACAGTCCTGCACCAGCGGAGATGACGTCCGCAGGTGGTGGGGCAGCGCTGTGGCCGCGTCACTCCTGACAAAGCGGGGCTCTTGAGCTTGCCGCCTTGGACACCATGTTGCTGTCTTAGTGCCTGTTAATTTTCCGAGCCAATCTCCAGACTCCTGGGCCGGTGGGGTTCTTCCGATATCACTCCCGTGAACTTCATGTTGTTCTGCCCTAAAAATCCAGACTTGGTACCTCTGCTTGACCAAGAAGCCTGGCTGGTACAGACTGAGAGCGCCAGGCTGTGTTTATTCGCTTCGTTACCAGGAACGCCTAGGGAATTGCAGCTTCCATCGATGAGCTTCCTACTTTGCTCTGCTGTTGAAAAACAAACAGTAGTTTCCCTGTTGAGAACTGGTCATGCTGGAGAGGTGAACAGGTGAGTCACAGGAATCACTGCTTCTGATCCCTTTAAACCCTGATTCAAGTGATTCTTCTGCCTCAGCCTCCCAAGTAACTGGGGTTATAGGAGTGTGCCACCATGCCCGGCCAATTTTTGTGTTTTTAGTAGAGACAGGGTTTCACTATGTTGGCCAGGCTGGTCTCGAACTCCTGACCTCACGTGATCTACCCGCCTCAGCCTCCCTAAGTGCTGGGATTACAGGAGTGAGCCACCGCCCCTGCCTGGCCTCTTCTGTGTGATTTCTGTTTCCCTTGAAAGTGTGTGTTGGATACTAGAGGGAGGGTCTGGTTAGAGTTCGGTAACAGAGTTTCCTTGGGTTCTTGGC
Source organism: Alouatta palliata (assembly GCA_004027835.1). Classification (NCBI taxonomy): domain Eukaryota; kingdom Metazoa; phylum Chordata; class Mammalia; order Primates; family Atelidae; genus Alouatta; species Alouatta palliata. The sequence goes on from PVKV010018333.1 coordinate 11,631, forward strand.
AACCAGCATGGCCAGAGGTGATAAAAGCTGGATCTCACTGGGCAGTGATCCTTGGAGGGTAGGGAGGAGCCTGGCTTCCCTCTCACCTTATCCTCAAAGTAAAGCCTTTAAGGAAAGGATTATTGTCCCCATCTGACAAAGAAGAAACCTAGACACGGGAGGTTTAGGTAACTTGTCCAAGGTAGAAAGCCTGGATCCAAACCCAGCTTTATCCGACGGCTCTGTTTGAGTCCTGGTTCCCTGGAAGAATGCAGGGGGAGGTGGGAGAGTGAGAATTCTCCAGGCTCTACATGGGTTCCTACACTATGTGCGGCATGGCCACGTGACCTCGGAAGGCAGCAGCCGTGGCATGTGCATTTCTCTGGGCACTTTGGAGGAAGCAAAGAAGGAAGAGGTGGGACATGGAAGACCAGAGACCCGACCCTTTGTCCAGGTGGCCTGGTCCCTTGGGAATGGACTTGGGTGACATCATAAATGTGGTGTAGGTCAGAACTGCCCCTAGGAACCTGCCCTGCTCTAGGCTGCCCCTAGGGTGCTGCTACTAAGGCCTGACAGGGGAAGAGAATTTTTTTTTTTTTGAGATGGAGTTTTGCTCTTGCTGCCCAGGCTGGAGTGCAGTGTCTGGATCTTGGCTTATTGCAACCGCCACCTCCCAGGTCGAAGTGATTCTCCTGCCTCAGCCTCCTGAGTAGCTGGGATTACAGGAATGCACCACCACGCCTGGCTAATTATGTATTTTTAGTATAGACAGGGTTTCTCCATGTTGGTCAGCCTGGTCTCTCGAACTCCTGACCTCAGGTGATCCTCCTGCCTTGGCCTCCCAAAATGCTGGGATTATAGGCATGAGCCACTGCGCCCGGCCATGGGAAAAGGATTTCTTTTGAGATACAAGAAGCCCAGAGATTGTTTCATCCACCTTGTCTCTGAGCACCTCCTCTTTCCTGCAGGGAAACTGAGGCTCTGGAAGAGAAGTGACTTGCCCAGGGTCCTGTGATGGGAGAGTGAGTAGGTGAATGGCAGGACTCTGCCTCTCTGGCCTTCTGTTCAGGCCTGCGGGGTGATAGGAGAAAGAAAGACACTGTGCTGTGTGTCCTGAATGGGAAAGATGGCCATTCAGGGGCTTTCGTGGGGGCTGGGTTGGGGGGAAGGGTACATTGCAGAATGGTATCTGCAGCATGATCCCAACTTTGCAGTCAGAAGATTGAAAGCCGAACTGTAGGGCACATGTTCTCAGGATCTCCTGGAGCTATGTCATGGGGAAAAAAATAGAAAATAAATTTTTTTAAAACGTAAAAGAGAGGCCGGGCACGGTGGCTCATGCCTGTAATCCCAGCACTTTGGGAGGCCAAGGTGGGTGGATCACGAGGTCAAGAGATCGAGACCATCCTGGTCAACATGGTGAAACCCCGTCTCTACTAAAAATACAAAAATTAGCTGGGCATGGTGGCACGTGCCTGTAGGCCCAGCTACTCGAGAGGCTGAGGCAGGAGAATTGCTTGACCCCAGGAGGCGGAGGTTGCGGTGAGCCGAGATCGCGCCATTGCACTCCAGCCTGGGCAACAAGAGTGAAACTCCGTCTCAAAAAAAAAAAAAAAACCGTAAAAGAGAAAAAGTGTGAGCTTAGACCTCTGTGTTTGTCCAAGCAGAGACAAACCAGGCTGCCACCAGCGGTTAGGAACAACTAGCTGGGGATGGAATAGAATCCCATTTCTTACTTCAGAACTTTGCGATTGGTTGGGCGCGGTGGCTCATAGCTGTAATCCCAGCACTTCGGGAAGCTGAGGCAAGAGGACTGCCTGAGCCCAGGAGTTTGAGACCAGCTTGGGCAACATGGTGAAACCCCCTTTCTACAAAACATACAAAAAATTAGCCAGGTATGGTGGCCCGTGCCTGTGGTTCCAGCTACTTGGGAAGCTGAGGCGGGAGGCTCCCTTGAACCCAAGGAAGTCGAGGCTACAGTGAGCCGTGATCACTCCATTGTACTCTAGCCTCAGTGACAGAGCGAGGACTGAGACCCCGTCTCAGAGAGAGAGAGAGAGAGAGAAATAGAGAAAGAAGAAGAAAAAGAGAAGAAAGGAAGAGGGGAGGGGAGGGGAGGGAGGAAGGAAGGACGGACGGACGGACGGAAGGAAGGAGGGGAGGGAGGAAGGATGGACAGATGGAGGGAAGGAAGGGAGGAAAGAAGGGAGAGAAAGAGGCAGGGAGGGAGGGAAGGAAGGGAGGGAGGAAGAGAGGGATGGAGGGAGGGGGAGGGAGGGAGGCAAGAAACTTTGGGATTATTAAAATCACATTTGTTTTTCTTAAATCTCCGAGTGAGAATGTCTGGAGTTGGCCTCCACTCTGCTTACTAAGAGCTGCGTTTCCCTAGGTAAGTCACTTTCCCTTTCTGGGCTTCAGGTTTTTCACCTGATAGATGGGCTGAGTCTCCTCCCCTGATGATCCTCAGGGTTGCAGGCAGCCAACCAGGTTCTGCGTAGTGGAGGGGTACACTCTCAGTAGTAGTGCTGGTGGCAGAGAGCTAGGATTGCAAACCCAGAGGCCTGCAGAAGCCAGGCAGGGACTAGGGTGAACTGGAAACAGAAGGAGCCTACTCCGATCCAGCCAGGATGGCTACTGATAGAAGTGGGGGTCGGTCTCGGCCAGGCATGGTGGCTCACGCCTGGAATCCCACCGCTTTGGGAGGCTGAGGCGGGCAGATCATGAGGTCAGGAGTTCAAGACCAGCCTGGCCAATGCAGTGAAACCTGTCTCTACTAAAAATACAAAAATTAGCTGGGCATGGTGGCGTGTACCTGTTGTCCCACCTACTTGGAAGGCTGAGGCAAGAGAATCACTTGAACCCAGGAGGTGGAGGTTGCAGTGAGCCGATTGTACCACTGCACTCCAGCCTGGACAACAGAGCGAGACTCTGTCTCAAAAAAAAAAAAAAAAAGCTTCCTTTATAAAAGGCTGGGCACGGTGGCTCACGCCTGTAATCCCGGCACTTTGGGAAGCTGAGGCAGGTGGATCACAAGGTCAGGAGTTCAAGACCAGCCTGGCCAAGACGGTGAAACACCGTCTCTACTAAAAAATAGAAAAAAAATTAGCCAGGTATGGTGGCACACACCTGTAATCCCAGCTACTCAGGAGGCTGATGTAGAGAAGTGCTTGAACCCGGGAGGTGGAGGTTGCAGTGAGCTGAGATCGCGCCACTGCACTCCAACCTGGGGTATAGAGCAAGACTCTATCTCAAAAAAAAAAAAAAAAAAAAAAAAAAGTGGTGATCTCATGTTGCCCACCTGATGTTTAAAAAATCCTAGAACTATAGATTATTTGATGTGAAATTTCCTGAAATGTAAATGTTTGTAAATAAAGTATTTAAACAATACATATTGCAAACACACACTTGGACACACACACCTTACACATAATCGTTGGTCAGATTTAGTGCATAGCCAGCCAGCTGGTTTTCTGCTTTGGAATTATAGGCTGCTAATTTTTTTTTCGAGACAGGGTCTTGCTTTGTCACCCAGGCTGGAGTGTAGTGGTGCAAACACAGCTCACTGCAGCCATGACCTCCTGGGCCCAAGCGATCCTCCCACCCCAGCCCTGCTAGTAACTGGGAAGACCGGCATGTACCACTGTGCCTGGCTAATTTTTGTATGTTTTGTAGACACAGGGTTTCACCATGTTGCCCAGGCTGATCTCAAACTCCTAAGCTCAGGCGGTCCACCTGCCTTGGCCTCCCAAAGTGCTGGGATTGCAGTCGTGAGCCACCTTGCTCTGCCTAATTGTATCTTATTATACCAAATGCAGTTTCTTTTGCCTTCTGTATCTTGTCAAAACCTGGGTGGTATTCCCCCAGTAAGAATGAATCCCAGTTTACCTACTACATATGCCTGTATGCATATACTTTCATTGAATTTCCTTACTTTTTTTTTTTAATAGTATTAGGAAAAAAATTGGGCTGATGACCAGCTCTTGGGGCACTAGGGTCCTCTTGGGTAGCTATCATGCTTGAACATTTCTTGGGGGTGCCTTCTCCAGTCTCCAGTGAGCACCAGGTCTGCACTGGCAAGGAGATGGCCACTGTCCTGGGCACAAGGAAGATGTGAGTCCTCCATGGTAAACAGAGAAGGAGGGAGATGCTCCCTTTCCTGAATCAGCTTCTTGGGATAAACAAGAAACCCACAGAGGCGTTCTCACCAAGGCCAGCGTGTTTGATAGGCCTGCACCTCTCCCCGGAGGATCACAAAGCCTCTGTGAGCAGCTTCTCAGCGGGGAGGCATCGATGCCCACAGCATTCTGAAACCTCTGTTTGCTGTTTGGAAATGCTCTTGAACCATGAGTGTTCCTCTTTCCAGACCCTCCAGCATCACCCACCCATCCAGCAAGAAGGGGAGAGATCTCAGAGCAGGGAGCCTTGACTAAGTCTCAGGAGTCGAGGAAGTGACATTTTAGCTAAGACTTTTTTTTTTGAGACAGGATCTTGCTCTATTGCCCAGGCTAGAGTGCAGTCACTTGCAATCTTGGCTCACTGCAACCTCCACCTCCCGGATACAAGCAATTGTGTTGTCTCAACCTCCCCAGTTGCTGGGAGTACAGGAACCTGCCACCACACCCAGCTAATTTTTGTATTTTTAGTAGAGACAGGATTTCACCACGTTGGCCAGACTTGTCTCGAACTCCTGACCTCAAGTGATGCACCTATCTCAGCCTCCCAGAGTGCTGGGATTACAGGCATGAGCCACCACACCCAGCCCCAGCTAAGTCTTTCAAGGTCGGCCAAGGGATGAAGTAGTTTGGGGAGAAGAGTGGTGATGAGGGGATCTCAGCTGCAGCCCAGCACATTCAACGGCCTGTGGCTGGGAGGGAGGTCCAGAGAAGAACTGAATTCTGGAATCTGAAAGAAGGCCAGCATGGGTCAGAATGAAAACTGGCCAGACCCCAGTGTCAGCCGCTCAAGCTCCCCTAGCCAGGCCTCCTGCTGAATCTTGAGGACTGCAGCAGAAAAAAGGGCGCACTGCGAGCCCTGCGTGTTGCCGGCAGCCTCGGCAGGGCCAGGAGGTGGCACTGTCGGCACACACATTGCGCTGTTAGCGCTGCGCAGCCGCGGAGGTCCGGGAGGCAGAAGCTGCTTCTGACGTCAGCAGTTACAGAGACACAAAGCCTGAGCAGGGGAGTAAACGGCTGCACCAGGAAGGAGCCAAGGAGGCCAAACTGAGAACACCTCGAATTAGTGAATAGGTCCAGGAATCCAGCGGGGTCGGAGGGGTGGAGCCAGGGAGACACCGGTGACAGTTTTGCTCATAAAGTGAGGAGTGCCAGGAAAACACAGCATCTGGATGGGAGCAGTGGCTCACGCCTGTAATTCTAATATTTTGGGAGGCCAAGGCGGGTGGATCGCTTGAGGTCGGGAGTTCGAGACCACCCTGGCCAATTTGGTGAAACCTGGTCTCTACTAAAAATACAGAAATTAGCCGGGTGCGATGGCGTGCGCCTGTAATCCCAACTACTTGGGAGGCTGAGGCAGGCGAATCACTTGAACCCAGGAGGCGAGTCAGCTGAGATCGTGCCACTGCATTCCAGTCTGGGTGACAGAGCAAGACTGTCTCAAAAAAACAAACAGGAAAAAAAAAAAACAGCATCTGCCAGGCGCGGTGGGTGGCTCATGCCTGTAATCCCAGCACTTTGGGAGGCCGAGGCTGGCTGATCACAAGATCAGGAGTTTGAGACCAGCCTGGCCAATGTGGTGAAACTCCATCTCTAATAAAAAATACAGGGCCGGGCGCGGTGGCTCACGCCTATAATCCCAGCACTTTGGGAGGCCGAGGTGGGTGGATCACGAGGTCAAGAGATCTAGACCATCCTGGTCAACATGGTGAAACCCCGTCTCTACTAAAAATACAAAAATTAGCTGGGCATGGTGGCGCGTGCCTGTAGTCCCAGCTACTCGGGAGGCTGAGGCAGGAGAATTGCTTGAACCCAGGAGGCGGAGGTTGCGGTGAGCCGAGATCGCGCCATTGCACTTCAGCCTGGGTAACAAGAGCGAAACTCCGTCTCAAAAAAAAAAAAAAAAAATACAAAAGTTAGCTGCCTGTTGTCCCAGCTACTCTGGAGGCTGAGGCCGGAGAATTGCTTGAACCCGGGAGGCAGAGGTTGCAGTGAGCCGAGATCACGCCACTGTACTCACACCACTGCACTCCAGCCTGGGCGACAGAGCGAGACTCTGTCTCAAAAAAAAAAACCAGTGTCCAGGCAGCTTCACCGTCCATGTGGAAAGCCTGTGACTGCCACCTTCTATCAAGACTAGCTTGTTTGCCTACAGAACAGAATGGCCCAGGGTCTGTCTGGGGTCTGGGTCCACATAACAAAGGCACCCGCCTCAGCCCTGCACATTGAACTAAGAAGAATGGCTCTTCATACCAGGCACCCCGGCTCCTCCCCATTCCCCTCTGGCTCCTCCCCATTCCCCTCTGGCTCCTCCCCATTCCCCTCTGGCTCCTCCCCATTCCCCTCTGGCTCCTCCCTTCCTCCCACCCTCGTGCTGAGCCTCCATCCCTCTGCTCTGGGCAGTGGTTTTCTAAAGCACTGTGGTTGTCACTGGGGCTGTTGGCCACATTTGTCCGGCTTTCTCCCTTTCCAGATACACGGTGGGATTATTCCTCTTGGTCTCCTTATGGTTGAGTGAGAGTATGTAGCCAGCTCTGGACAAAAGATTTTTGAATGGAAATAAATGTGTCATTTCTAAGCCATAGCATTGAATGCTGATATAAGACCCTTTTCGGCTGAGCTCAGTGGCTTAGGCCTGTAATCCCAGCACTTTGGGTGGCTGAGGAGGGCGATCATCTGAGGTCGAGACCAGCCTGACCAGCATGGAGAAACCTGTCTCTACTAAAAATACAAAATCAGCTGGGCATGGTGGCACATGCCTGTAATCCCAGCTACTCGGGAGGCTGAGGCAGGAGAATCGCTTGAACCTGGGAGGCGGAGGTTGCGGTGAGCCAAGATGGTGCCATTGCACTCCAGCCTGGGCAACAAGAGCAAAACTCTGTCTCAAAAAAAAAAAAAAGACCCTTTTTCTCTACTGTGGCAACCAGCAATCTTCCAGAAAGTGGTTGCTCCATGATCCTGAGTCCAGGAGGGAAGACACCAGGAATAGAGCTACACCTGTCCCGATGGACATGTAGTGTCAGCAAGAAGAAACCTTCGTTGTTGTGAACCACTGAGATGCGGGGCTTGGTTGTTGTTTGTTTGTTTGAGACAGAGTTTCCCTCTTGTTGCCCAGGCTGGAGTGCAATGGCCCGATCTCAGCTCACTGCAACCTCCACTTCCTGGGTTCAAGCGATTCTCCTGCCTCAGCCTCCCAAGTAGCTGGGATTACAAGTGTGTGCCACCACACCTGGCTGATTTTTTTTTGTATTTTTGGTAGAGACAGAGTTTCACCATGTTGGTCAGGCTGGTTTGAACTCCTGACCTCCAGTGATCCACCTGCCTTGACCTCCCAAAGCGCTAAAATTACAGGCGTGAGCCACCACACCCAACCTGGGGGCTTTTTACTGCAGCATAGCCTAGACTATCCTGGCTGATATAAGCAAAGCTCCTAGGAATCGGGGAGATGTTTGTAGAGCACTATGAAAGGTACAGAGCTTTAATTCCTTAGATAAGCTAGAATTGTTGTTAACAATGAGTATCACTTACTGACCAGGTGTGTGGCTCGCAACTGTAATCCCAGCACTTTGGGAGGCCAAGGCAATCTCCTAACATCAGGAGTTTGAGACCAGCCTGGCCAACATGGTGAAAGCCCATCTCTACTAAAAATACAAAAAGTAGCCTTGCGTGGTGGTGCATACCCGTAATCCCAGCTACTCAGGAGCCCAAGGCAAAAGAATCATTTCAGCCTGGGAGGTGGAGGTTGCAGTGACCTGAGATAATGCCACTGCCCTCCAAACTCAGCAACAGAGTAAGACTCAAGCTCAAAAAAAAAAAAAAAAAAATCAATGAGCATCACTTATTGAGCACCTACTATGTGTCAGGTGTTATACTAGGTATACTAGGTTTTTTGGCGAGTGTTTTCTCATTAATCCCCATCCTAGCACTGGGATTTGGTAATACTGGCCTATTCAGTATAATCAGTCTCAGGCAGTGAAACTCAGGGAGACGGACTAAAGGTCATGACCATAGCCTGTAAGTAGTGGAATTAAGATTCAAATGTAGGGGTCCCTGTCCCCCAAACTCTCCCTCTTTCCACCCCTAAGCGGTTATCATATAAAAAGCAGGACTAGACATACCAAGGGGAGGAGGAAACAAACATTTGAAAACATTAACATCTGCAGTTTTCCTAAATTGAATGTGAACGATGATCCTGACAGACTGAACAAAGACGCTTGCTCTCCGATGTGATGTTGGACAAGGGAATGTTCCTTCATTTTCTGCTCTGATGAGACTCTTTACTAGATAAGCGGCAGCAGGAACCAAAAGTTTAAGAAACATGTAAAGACATCGTTTTGTCTGTCACTTAGCGTTGGTTTTTTTTGAAGATGGAGTCTTGTTCTGTCACCCAAGCTGGAGTACAGTGGCGCCATCTCAGCTCACTGCAACCTCCACCTCCTGGGTTCAAGCAATTCTCCTGCCTCAGCCTCCCAAGTAGCTGGGATTACAGGCACCCGCCACCACACCTGGCTAATTTTTGTATGTTTAGTAGAGACGGAGTTTCACCACGTTGACCAGATGGTCTCGAACTTGTTAGATATCGTGAACCCCAAGTTTCTCTTCAAAGAATCAGTATGTCAGTATGTTCAGCTCTCTTATTCTTTAATTCTCTATTTTAAAGCTTAACTTCCTTGTAGTTTCAGTTCTAACCAGTAGCTCACATCTGTTCCCCTGGTCCTCTGCCCTGCTCTGACTCACCCCAGTCACCTGGTTTGACCCCCACTTACCTGCTCTGACCTGCCTATAACCATCCTTCCGGCCAAACTACCCACCCCACCACTCCAGCTCATACCACTGCTCCCTTTAAAATAGCCAATCAGAATTAGACTAGACTGTGTGGGCTAACCCTAGCCAATAGGGTAACGACCCAGCAGTAGGGGCGACCTCCGTCAGGCATAAGTACCCCTTCCCCTCTTTGTGCAGGTGTGCGCTCGCCATTGTTCCATCTGTGAGCCGCACGCCTCTACAGAAGCAAATTGCCTTGCTGAGGAAATTTATATTCAAGTGCTACTTCTTTTGCGGCATCAAAAATTCTACTTATAACAGACTCCTGACCTTGTGATCCATCCGCCTCGCCCTCCCAAAGTGCCAAAATTATAAGCATGAGCCACCGAACCCAGCCTGTCACTTAACATTTTTATGAACAAGCTGGAAGCCAACCTGCATTAATGCATCTGTGCAACGGAATGAGTGGCCCAAGATCTCACCGCCCCGGGGTGACTTTGGGGAAGGAAGATCCAGACAGCCCACTGTCACATGCTCTCCTGCCTGCCTCAGGCCTCTGGTCCTTCTTTCCCTTCTGACCTGCAAACTAATCTTGAGGACTCATGTGAGCTGTCACTGCACTGGAAGCCCTCCGTGATAGCTAATACTGAGTGTCAACTTGAGTGGATTGAAGGATGCAAAGTATTGATCCTGGGTGTGTCTGTGAGGCTGTGGCTGAAGGAGATTAACATTTGAATCAGTGGACTGGGAGAGGCAGACCCACCCTCAGTCTGGGTGGGCACCGTCTAAGGAGCTGCCAGCATTGCCAGAATCAAGCAGGCAAACGAAGTTGGAAGGACTGAACTGCTGAGCCTTCACTCCCTTGCACAGCTTTTCTCCCATGCTGGCTGCTTCCTGCCCTTGAATGTCAGACTCCAAGTTCTTTGGCTTTTGGACTCTTGGACTTACACCAATGGTTTGCCAGGGGCTCTCAGGCCTTGGCCACAGACTAAAAGCTGTGACTAAAAGTCCGCTTTCCTACTTCAGAGGTTTGGGGACTCAGGCTGGCTTCCTTGCTCCTCAACTTGCAAACAGCCTATTAAGGGACTTCCCCTTGTAGTGGTGTGAGTCAATACTCCTTAATAAACTCCACTTCATATATACATCTGTCCTATTAGTTATGTCCCTCTGGAGAACCCTAATACAACCTCCCTTTCCTGCCAGGCTGGGCTCCTCCCCACCTCATTCTCTTGCCCTATTGCCCAGGCTAGAGTACAGTGGCACCATCACAGCTCACTGCAGCCTCGACCTCCCAGGCTCAAACTATTCTCCTGCCTCAGCCTCTGGAGTAGCTAGGATTACAGGAATACGCCACCATGCCCAGCTAAATTTTTTAGTTTTTTGTAGAGACGGGGTCTTGCTGTGTTGGCCAGGCTGGTCTTGAACTCCTGGCCTCAATCGATCCTCTCACCTTGGTCTCCCAAAGCTGTGGGTTTACAGGCATGAGCCACCACACCTGGCCTCATTCTATTTTTTAAATTAACATTTTTGTTTGCATTTATACAAAGTAATTCAGAGAGATCCCATGTACCCTTCACTCAGTTTCCATCAATGGCAACATCTTGCAAAAATGCTAAATGTCGGCATATAAATTAAGCATTTAAATGTCATATATGCAAATACAGAAAGATTTAATACACAGCCGGCCGGTTTTCTCCTTTAGGGTTATAGGCTGCTAATTGTATTTTATTGTACCAAATGCATCTTTAGCATCTTCAATATCACAGCCAGGACATTGACATTGATATAATCAAGATACAGAATATTTCCATCACCACGAGGATCCCTGTTGCCCTATTATAGCCACCCCCACCTCTCTCCCACCCCAATCCCTACTTAAGCCTTGGCAATTGCTAATCTATCCTGTAATCAGATCCATTTAAGAATGTTATATAAATGGAATCAGCTGGTCCAAAGGTGGTGCATTATCTTGATTGGAGATTCACAGAGCAGGTCAAACTCCTTGTTCCACTCTTTCCCCCTTCTCATGACTGCACTTGACAAGTCTTAAAAATAACTACTTTGCCAGGCGAGGTGGCTCACACCTGTAATCGCAGCACTTTGGGAGTCCAGAGTGGGTCGATCATCTGAGGTCAGAAGTTCAAGACCAGCCTGGCCAACATGGTGAAATCCCATCTCTACTAAAAATATAAAAATTAGCTGAGCATGGTGGTGCATGCCTGAAATCCCAGCTACTTGGGAGGCTGAGGCAGGAGAATCGCTTGAATCCAGGAGGCAGAGGTTGCAGTGAGACGAGATCACACCACTGCACTCCAGCCTGGGGGACAAAGCAAGACTCTGTCTCAAAATAAATAAATGGACTCACACAGTGTGTAACTCTTGGGGATTGCCTGTTTGCAGTCAGCATAATTCTCTGGAGAGTCATTCAGGTTACTGTGTGGGTCAACAGCGCTCATTCCTTGCTGCTGCTGAATTGTATTCCAGGATGTGGACGTGCCAGTCTGCTTAACCATTCACCTGTTTAAGGCCTCATTCGTTGTTTAATCACCAGTGCCTTGTAGACAGTTACTGGACTTGCATACAAAGTCCGTCCTGAAGAGCGACATTACTTGTGATTAGGAGTGTCTGTTCCAAAGTTTGACTCCTAACTCCAGAACTTACTATTCATGTAGGGTTGAGTAATTTACTTAACCTCTGTCTGCCTCAGTTTTCTCATCTGTAAAATTTAGTTAATTCTCATAACAAGTCTGTAAGTGCCCGTCTTACAGACTTGTCATGAAAATTAACTAAATCTGCATGTTATGTGTTTAACTCAAAGTCTGGCTTAGGGTAAGAACTCAATTATTGTTAAGTAATAACAATAATTAACAACAATATAATAACAATACTTAGTAATAAGCATTCACTGAAGTGAATCGAAAACCAAATGAGAACATTCAAATTTGCAAAATGTTCAAATCAGGGGGTTGTGGCACATTGTAAAAGGAATAATTTGGCCAAGTGTGGTGGCCAATGCCTGTAATCCCAGCACTTTGGGAGGCAGAGGAGGGCAGATCACTTGAGGTCAGGAGATCGAGATCATCCTGATAAACATGGTAAAACCCTGCCTCTACTAAAAATACAAAACTTAGCCAGGTATGGTGGCGGGCACCTGTAGTCCCAGCTACTCAGGAGGCTGAGGCAGAAGAATCACTTTTTCTAGAGCCTTCACACATTTTTCTCTAAATAACAAGCTTCTCCAGACTCACTGAAGTAGAAATATTTGAGGCCAGGCGTGGTGGCTCACGCCTGTGATCCCAGCACTTGGGGAGGCCGAGGCAGGTGGATCATTTGAGGTCAGCAGTTTGAGACCAGGCTGACCAACATGGTGAAACCTCGTCTCTACTAAAAATACAAAAAAATTAGCTGGGCGCGGTGGCAGGTGCCTGTGATCCCAGCTACTTGGGAGGCTGAGGCAGGAGAATCACCTGAACCCAGGAGGTGGCGGTTGCAGTGAGCCAAGATCGCGCTATTGCGCTCCAGCCTGGGCAACAGAGCAACACTCACTCAAAAAAAAAAAAAAAAAAAAAAAAAAGAAAAGAAATTGAAATAGTTGAACAAAACTGAGTCGAACTCACTGGTCATACTGTGTCCACTCAAATGCAGTCTGCAGCCTCACCCTGGAACAGTGGTGATTTGATTCGCTCAAACAATATTGACTGAGCTCCTAGTGTAGGTATGCCAGGCATGGGTCTAGGTGCCAGGGATGTAGTAGGGAAGAAATAGACAAGCCCCCGCCCTCATGGCAGGTAACAACATCAAAGAGGAAGTCTTATTCTGTCTTTCTTCTGATTAGAAAGTGGTGGAAACGCCTCATGTAGAAAGAAGGAAAGTTCTGATGGCAGAAGTAGGGAGCCATGCCATGGGTCACCTTGAGAGAATGTGGATGTGTGCTCTGCTTTAGATTGTTTTTTCTTTTTTGAGACAGAGTCTCGCTCTATCCCCTCAGGCTGGGGTGCAATGGCACGATCTCAGCTCAATGCAACCTTCGCCTCCCAGGTTCAAGCGATTCTCATGCCTCAGCCTGCTGAGTAGCTGGGATTATAGGCACCTGCCACCACACCCAACTAATTTTTATATTTTTAGTAGAGATGAGGTTTCGCCATGTTGGCCAGGCTGGTCTCGAACTCCTGACCTCAGGTGATCCGCCTGCCTTGGCCTCCCAATCTGCTTTAAAGATAGAATTGGTTCTCATCTTGCTGAGTTGACAGTTGTGGGTGTACTTGCAGGTACTTGATGAACCACCTGGTCCTCTCCCTGCCCCTCCAACCTACACACTCCTTGAATCGCCCCTGGTATGTTGATGTGAGCCCGGACAGGCTTTCCTGCAGTTGCAAAGGGTATCTGGGACCTGGGCCCCAAGCAGCTCCTACTGGAAGTGATAACTTGAAGGATCCAGCTTTGCTTTAGTCCTTCCCTGTAGGGCCCGCCTCTACCTGAGCCCAGTGACTGGTCAGGGAGCTACAGTCCGGCTGAAAAGCCACAGTTCCTCTGGGAGACGCTAACTGGACCATGACCTTGGCCTCATTAGCTTGGCGCTCTCCACCTGAGCTGCCTGGATTGGGGCCAGCCAGGAAAATTAGCTCAGGCCCACAGGCCCCTGGGAGAGGCATTAGGCAAAAATAGATCAGAAAGAGGCAGAGAATCCTTGTGCAGGAGGGCCCATGGAGGTCAGCTCCGGCACCGGCCCAGCTCTACAGATGGAGGCTGAGGCCAAGGAGGGGAAGGGGCCTGGCCAAGGTCATGCGGCAGTTTGTGCAGAGCTGGGATGAGAATGAGGGTCCCCCAGTTCCCAAAGCCACGTTCTTCCCTCGCCTGTGCCTCCCATCAGGCTGTGGTCAGGGAGGGACAGAAGCAACCAATGAACAATAAGAATCGCAGACAGTAAAACAATTCATCATGGGCTATGCAGTGTTGCTGGTTTTTTTGTTTTTGTTTTCATTTTTGTTTTTTTGAGACAGAGTCTCGCTCTGTAACCCAGGCTGGAGTGCAATGGCATGATGGCTCACTGCAGCCTCTGCCTCCCACGTCCCAGTTCAAGCAATTCTTCTGCCTCAGCCTCCCGAGTAACTGGGATTATAGGCATGCGCCACCACACCCAGCTAATTTTTGTATTTTTGGTAGAGACGGGGTTTCAACATGTTGGCCAGGCTGGTCTTGAACTCCTAACCTCATGATCTGTGTGCCTCGGCCTCCCAAAGTGCTGGGATTACAGGCATAAGCAACCATGCCTGGCCTGTTTTTTTTTGTTTGTTTGTTTGTTTGAGATGAGGTCTCCCTCTGTCACCCAGGCTGAAGTACAGTGACAGGATCTCAGTTCACTGCAACCTCCACCTCCCGGGCTCAAGCGATTCTCCTGCTTCAGCCTCCTGAGTAGCTGGGACTACAGGCGTGTACCACCATGTCCAGCTAATTTTTGTATTTTTAGTAGAGACAGGGTTTCACCATGTTGGCCAGGCTGGTCTCGAACTCCTGACCTCAGGTGATCCACCCACCTCAGCCTCCTAAAGTGCTGGGATTACAGGAGTGTGCCACTACACCTGGCGCCTGTTTTTTTTTAAGATGTAAAGAAAAAAAAAAGGACTATACACACAGAAAACTGCTTTGACTTTTTAAATATATAAAAATAATACATTGGGAGACAGTGTCACGTAGTAGCTAAAAATAGGGACTCCAGACGTCCACTGCCTGAGTTTGAATCCCAGCTCCACCTCTTTCTTGCTTGTCATGTCTTTAAGCAAGTTACATAACCTTTCTGTGCCTCGCTTCTCTCCCCTGTAAAATGAGGTTCACGGTACAGCGTGCTGCATGGTGATGTCAGGCAGAGCTGATTCAAAAAAAAGAGAGACTGACACCTGCCCTCCTAGCCAGCTCGGATGCAGAGGAGATGAGGGGCAGCAGAACACAGACACGAGGAGTTACCGTGAAGCCAGGATGTTCCCCTGGGGGTCTCACTCCTTACAGGAGGGTTATCCTTCCTCTTACAAAGGGGCACAAAACACCTGCATATTCACTGGGTGTCTGTGGAAGATACAATGAATTGATAAGTCATTGCCTCTGGAAAGGGAAACTGGGGGACTAGGAAGGAAGGCTAGAGGATTTTTTTTTTTTTTTGAGATGGAGTCTCTGCCTCCTGGGCTGGGATGCAATGGCGCCGTCTCAGCTCACTGCAACCTCCACCTCCCAGATTC
Organism: Alouatta palliata; assembly: GCA_004027835.1. Lineage (NCBI taxonomy): Eukaryota > Metazoa > Chordata > Mammalia > Primates > Atelidae > Alouatta > Alouatta palliata. Next base: position 26,776 of record PVKV010018333.1, read on the forward strand.
AAGCGATTCTCCTGCCTCAGCCACCCGAGTAGCTGGAATTACAGGCGTACACCACCATTTGTTTTTCATTTTATACACTGTATTTTATTTACTTATTTATTGAGATGGAGTTTCCCTCCTGTTTCCCAGGCTAGAATGCAATGGCGCAATCTTGGCTCACTGCAGCGTCCACCCACTGGGTTCAAGCGATTCTCCTGCCTCAGCCTCCCGAGTAGCTAAAATTGCAGGTGCACACCACCACACTTGGCTAATTTTTGTATTTTTTAGTAGAGATGGGATTTTACCATATTAGTCAGGCTGGTCTCGAACTGCTGACCTCAGATGATTTACCCACTTCGGCGTCCCAAAGTGCTGGGATTACAGGCAGAAGCCACCACGCCTGGCCCATTTTATACACTTTCGATTTTTATTACTTGACAGAAAATATACATATTTTTTCAATTGATCTAACCAAGGTCACTTAGTACCAAAAGTGAAAGACAGGACTCAGACGTAGATCAGCAATCACAGTGCCTGTGCTCTACCTCACATCACAAAAGGTTACATAAATCCACAGTTTTAACCCAAATCGATCCACCTGGGCACAGCTGAGACATAAAAGAAGTAGCTGCGATCCAAGGGGAGACACAGACGCACCTGCAGCACAGCAGCGGGGTTCTCAGGAGCCCACTGGGATTTGAGCTGCTTTCGAAAGGCAGCAAAATCTATAAGGCCAGAGCACCCTGAGAATCCTCAAAGAGACTCCCTGAGTCAGCAGGATGAGCACAGTCCCTGGGGCAAATGACCTGGGTCCCAGTACACTTGGGCTTATTGTATAAACCAGACCTTGTTGACCAGTAAACGTGACCTTATTGAGGTCTCTCTGATCTTCGATTTCTTCTTTGGGAAAATGAGAAAAATAATCTGTCCTATTCTACGGGTTGGCATTGCCATGTGTCTAGCAAACAACCCAGAGGTGAAGTGTCAATCATAGGAAGCCCTTTGGACCCCCAGCCAGCTTGCTGGGGGCTGATGGCAGATGGCTGGCTCTCTGTCCTGCAGTGGAATACAATGGTGACATCAGGCTGTGTGTAGGGACTCTCATGTATGGTCAAGTGCTGACCCTGGGCAAACTTTGAAATGGCTGGACAAGGCAGGTGCACTCTGGGGTCCCTCCCAGCTCTGGCATTCTAGGGTTCAGACACACTTCTGGGCAGCGTATTCACTTGTAAGCTCCTCTTATCAAAGCTGTCTTCAGGCTGGGCGTGGTGGCTCACGCCTATAATCTCAGCACTTTGGAAGGCCAAGGCAGGCGGATCATTTGAGGTCAGGAGTTCAAGACCAGCCTGGTCAACATGGTGAAACCCATCTCTCCTAAAACTACAAAAATTAGCCAGGTATAATGGCACACGCCTGTAATCACAGCTACTTGGGAGGTTGAGGCAGGAGAATCGCTTGAACCCGGGAGGCAGAGGTTACAGTGAGCCGAGATTGTGCCACTGTACTCCAGCCTGGGCAACAGAATGAGATTCTGTCTCAAAAAAAAAAAGGCTGGGTGCGGTGGCTCATGCCTGTAATCCCAGCACTTTGGGAGGCCAAGGTGGGCGGACCACGAGGTCAAGAGTTCAAGACCAGCCTGACCAACACGGTGAAACCCCGTTTCTACTAAAAATACAAAAATTCGCCAGGCGTGGTGGTGTGCACCTGTAGTCCCAGCTACTTCGGAGGCTGAGGCAGGAGTATTGCTTGAACCTGGCAAGCAGAGGTTGCAGTGGGCGGAGATGGCACCACTGCACTCCAGCCTGGGCGACAGAGCAAAAAAAAAAAAAAAGTTGTCTTCAAAGCATGCCCAGTGAGAGGAAAGAAAATGGCCCTGGCCTGGTGACCCCAGAGCTGGGTAGGGGTGTCTAGCACAGCTCTCACCTCCAGCCCCGCCTCTGCCTCCCACTTCCCACTGGAGTCTGTGAAATTGGGGTTGGTCTCCTTTGGGACTGTTTCAGGAATATTGGTCACTGGAGATTCCCAACAGTGAACCTGGCTTCAAAAACACACCCCCGAGCAGAAAAATTCCAGGCCAAGGCAATTTCCCAGCCTGGCAGGAAGCTGCCTGCCTGGGCAGAGGTGGGAGGGCGGTTTGGACTCAAAGAAGGTCCACAGGCTGCCGGCCAACACACGTGGTCCCGACCCCAATCTGCCTCCCGCTGGGCCCAGCCTCCTTCCCTCCTGTCCAGATCTCTTTTCTCTGGACCCCAGCCACTGGGGGAGGAATAAGAGAGGGTGGCCTTCTGTCCACTTAACCCTTCCTTCCCTCCTCCTCCAGGGTCCCAGCCCTCCTGTCTGCCCACTGCAGTTCCAGGCTTCTCGTCCCAAGCTTCTGCTCCCTGCCACCAAGGGTTAGTAAACAGCTGCCCTGTCCTCCCAACCACCCTGCACGGTGACTCTTATTAAGGCTCCCCAGTTAATAACAAAGGGGACCTCAAGAAGTCAAATCAAGGCCGGGAGCGGTGGCTCATGCCTGTAATCCCAGCACTTTGGGAGGCCGAGGCAGGCGGATCACAAGGTCAAGAGATTGAGACCATCTTGGCCAACATGGTGAAACCCCATCTCTATTAAAAAACACAAGTTAGCGGGGCGTGGTGACGTGCGCCTGTAATCCCAGCTACTCAGGAGGCTGAGGCAGGAGAATCGCTTGAACCCAGGAGGCGGAGGTTGCAGTGAGCCGAGATTATGCCACTGCACTCCAGCCTGGGTGACAGAGGGAGACTTCATCTCAAAAAAAATAAATAAATAGCTGGGTATAGTTGGCGGGAGGCACCTGTAATCCTAGCTACCCTGGAGTCTGAGGCAGGAGGATCGTTTGAACCCAGAAGGTGGAGGCTGCAGCGAGCCATCACGTCATTGCACTCCAGCCTGGGTGACAGAGTAAGTCTCTGTCTCAAAAAAAAAAAAAAAAAAAAAATCACACACACAAATATTGCTTAAACACTGACTGGCATTTGTTACCTCCACTTAGAACCTTCTGTGCTATCTATTCATGCGTGGAGTCAGGTAGCTTCCATGTTCAAGTGCCGGCTCTGCCATTTCTTGGCTGTGTGACCTCGAGCAAGTCACTTAACTTCTCTGAGCATCAGACTTCTCATCTGCAAAATATGAAAAAACAATGATTCCCTTCAATCCTCTCTCAAAGTATTGCTGTCAGGGCCAACTGAAACATAAAATGAATGTGCAAATATGCTTTGTAAACTCCACCATGTTATATGTCTCATATTCCTGCTCTGTTGTGTACCCCAATTTTCAAACTAGTTTTCACTTTTCTGCCATTAGCTCTAGTCCTAATTCTCCAGTTCTTCTCTGTTCTTCTTCACGCTGTCCTCTGAATATGTCCTACTCATTTTCTTTCTTTTTTTTTTTTGAGACAGAGTTTTGCCCTTGTTATCCGGGCTGGAGTGCAGTTGTGTGATCCCAGCTCACTGCCACCTCTGCCTCCCAGGTTCAAGTGATTCCCTTGCCTCAGCCTCCTGAGTAGCTGGGACTACAAGCGCGCACCACCACACCCAGCTAATTTTTTGTATTTTTAGTAAAGACGGGGTTTCACCATGTTGGCCAGGATGGTCTCAATCTCCCGACCTCATGATTCGCCTGCCTCAGCCTCTGAAAGTGCTGGGATTACAGGCGTGAGCCACCTCGCCAGGCTTGTCCTACTCATTTTTTATCTCTGGGCTTTTACTGGTTGACCAGAGGTGAGACATGATGCCTCAGAAAGTCAGGACAGTTAAAAACAAGAGCAAGACTATCTGGGTCAGAGCCTCTCGTCTGCTGTGAGTCCTTGAGTTACTTCCCTTCTCTGTGCCTTGGCTTCTTCATCTGAAAAATGGGAGAAATAATTGTTCTGCTCCCGTAGGACTGCCGTGAGAAGCAAATTCATTAATCCACATGAATAGCTTAGAAAACGGCCCAGCTTACGTGGAACCCTCCACCTTCTTGGCTCCTGTCTTTGATTATAGTGATCAGGAGAAGGAGCACAGGGGAGCAGCTGGAAAAGCCACAGAGCTCAACGTCCATAGCATGGGAAATTGCTGAGGGGTGGGAGAAGGGAAAAACAGAGCTGGAAACAGGGGAAAGGGGAGGAGGAGAGGAGAAAAGTGGCAGGTTGAGCTTTGGGAAGGTGTTGAGAGTGATTCAGATGGGAAAAAAGAACATGGCAGCAGCAGGGATGCCATGCTATGGGAAATGAGAGAGACTGATTTCTTTAAAGCTCAGTGAGTATTTATTGATGGTGTATGACAGGGTTCTTGTTATTGAACATTTGTAATCTAGGCAGGAAGACAATGCAGATACATGAATAGTGAAGCTGCAGTGCAAGAGGGAAATGCTTTGCTGTGTCAGTAAAGTGATCTGTCCAGGTAGTGTGTGATTAAATGTCAAATCGGCAGAACAGGAAAAAGGAGAACCCACTAGGGCAGCCTCTGCGAGACCCTGTGATAGACACCAGCACATGGAGTTGTGAGTTCAGCAGAGTCCTGGGGAAGGGTAGGGACTCGGATCCCTGCTTTTTGTACTACAAGTCTTGCTCTTGGATTCATTTTTCATTTTGATTGAAAGGGACTGTGGGTCTAGGCCCTCACATGTCTAGAAATATCTTTATTTTCCACTCTCATAAATAATTTTTGGTGAGGCATAGAGTTTTAAGTTCCAAATATTTCCCAGACAAATAAAAGATGCTTTCATTGTTTTTTAGCATTCAGTGTAGCTGATGCAATTTTTGGCTCCATGAAAATTCATTTCTTTGTAGGTGATCTACTTTTTCACCTTCAAAAACCTCTAAGACTTTCTCTTACCTTTGGTGTTCATCAGTTTCATAGGATGAGTTGTTCTTCATTCATAGCCCATTCAATGTGAAGATTTGTGTTTTTCTTCAGCTTGGGGAGATTTTCTTGTATAACTTCTTGGATTATTTCTGTTATTTTTAGACAGGCGTTGAAATCTCTGGATCTATCATCCATGTCAGTTAACTTTTCTTTCATGTTTTCCATATTTTGCTAACTCTTTCTCTGTCTGTGTTCCTTATGTTTTTCAGTCCATCACCTGCTTTCTTTTTCATAACTGACTCTTGCTTTTGTAGCTGACTGACTGTTTGGCTTAGCTTGGGTTCTCCAATAAGCAAATCCCTAAAAGCAATATGAGCACACGTGGGAGATGATACCAGGAGCCTCCTGTAAGGGAGTAAGGAAGTAAGATGGAGAAGGGAAGGCAGCCAATGAAGGATGTGTTGTCAGTCATTCTCCATGGTTCATCATACTGGGAACTCTGAAAGCCAGTGTACAACACCTGTCTTAGGGTCGTTCCACCTCAGGGGTCAGGGAACTGGGGTATTCCTACCAGATCCCACTGGTCATTGGTTGAGGGCTGCTTCCAGGATAGAGGATGCTAATTCCTCAGCACTTCAGCCATGCCACACTAATTGGCCCTAGATAACAAGAGGACGAGGAGGGGGAATACCTCAGGGAAAGAAATGCAGGTACTGGCCGCTGGAATCAGGTCACTGTGAACCAAAATAGAGAGAGCAAGGCGACATGGGCAGGGTGTCTATTACGTCTTATTTCATGGACGCTCTATGATCTTGTATTCCTGGGCACACTGAACAACTTCTATCAAACTCCTTTCTATTTCCTTAAATGCTAGTGCAGCTTCTGCAGAGCTTGGACCTTTTCTTTTTTTCTTTTTTTTTGAGACGGAGTCTTGCTCTGTCTCCCAGGCTGGAGTGCAGTGGCTTGATCTCAGCTCACTATGACATCTGCCTCCTGGATTCAAGCGATTCTCCTGCCTCAGGCTCCCAAGTAACTGGGATTACAGGTACCCACAACCATGCCTGGCTAATTTTTTTGTATTTTTAGTAGAGATGGTGTTTCACCATGTTAGCCAAGCTGGTCTCAAATGCCTCACCTTATGATCCGCTCACCTCGGCCTCCCAAAGTGCTGGGATTACAGGCGTGAGCCACCGCACCTGGCCAGCTGTTTTTTTTTTTTTTTAATGGTTTTGCTTTTATTGTCTTGAGGGAAGTTTGTCGCATGACTGGGGCCAGTGATGGTGAAAAGAAAAACTGTGGGAATATGATATAGAAGCTGTCTTTTGAGATGAGGGGGCCTTCCATTATTCCTGGGTTCCACCAGCTGCCTGGAACACTGTCCCATATTGTCCTATATCCTGCTTTTCCCACCCAAGTCCAAGACAACACAGCTCTGGTCTGGGGCCAATTACCATTGCTGTCTGCCGCTTGCTGCGTGGCAAAATGGGTAAAGGAAAGGGTTAACCTGTCTTGTTCTAAATGCCGGTACTCAAACAACCACCCTCATGATAACTTCAAAGTCTTGTCTTGCTCTTCAGATTCATTGCCTCTAAGTTGGGAAACTCCTAGAAAAATTCTGTTATTCACAGCTGTCCCCTTCTGCACATGTTTTGAGCTATGTTTGTGTGTGTGTGTGTGTGTGTTTCTCTCTAACAAATTGATTCTTCAACAAATTGAAGCTTTCCGTCCTTCAGATATTCTTCAACATTAGTGGTCCGCTAATATCTTCAGTTTTCCAGCCTCGTTATGAGTCTGTATTTCAAAATATTTCTTTTCTGTCATTGCTAGGGATGGGAAATAAAAGTAGTGGTAAAAGTGGCCAGACACCGTGGCACACGCCTGTAATCCCAGCATTTTGGGAGGCCGAGGCAGACAGAACAAGGCCAGTAGATCGAAACCATCCTGGCTAACACAGCGAAACCTCGTCTCTACTAAAAATACAAAAAATTAGCCAAGTGTAGTGGCGCATGCCTGTAGTCTCAGCTGCTTGGGAGGCTGAGGCAGGAAAGTCACTTGAACGCAGGAAGCGGAAGTTGCAGTGAGCCAAGATCATGCCACTGCACTCCAGCCTGGGTGACAGAGTGAGACCGTGTCTCAAAAAAAAAAAAAAAAAGAAAGTAGTAGTAAAAGCATGTGCTCAGTCTACCATCTCTATCCAACCCCCAAGAAAGATAATTTAAGGAAGTGTTGCTGAGTATTACAAATTTAAACCCCATCACTACTGCCCACCCTGTCTAGCAAGATTGCACAGGAAAGATCTGGATGTGAGATTTGTATTTTCTTCAAATATGTCAATGAGATGCACTGCAGCAGGTCATATTTATAAACAGTGGATACCAAATATCTACCATTTAATCTATGTCTTCTTCTCTGCTTGAGCCAGGGAAGATATTCATGACTGCCTCATGGCAGAAGAAAAACTGTGACTTCAGGCCGGGCGTGGTGGCTCACGCCTGTAATCCCAGCACTTTGGGAGCTGAGATTATAGGCATAAGCCACCTCGCCCAGCCTAAATAAGATTTTTTTTAGAAAAGATGATAAATAACCTCACATCCATTTAGGACAAGCTTGAAAACTGAATACATTAATAAATGAGGTCTAGTTTTCAGTTTGGGGATTTCTGAGTTGTTGATAAGGCCCTGTGAACTGGAATGTCTTAGTCTGTCTGGCTGCTATCACAAAATCCCTTAGGCTGCATAATTTATAGAAGTATGAAATATTTAGAAATATTGGCCGGGCGCGGTGGCTCACGCCTGTAATCCCAGCACTTTGGGAGGCTGAGGCGGGTGGATCATGAGGTCGAGAGATCGAGACCATCCTGGTCAACATGGTGAAACCCCGTCTCTACTAAAAATACAAAAATTAGCTGGGCATGGTGGCACGTGCCTGTAGTCCCAGCTACTCGGGAGGCTGAGACAGGAGAATTGCTTGAACCCGGGAGGCGGAGGTTGTGGTAAGCCGAGATCGCACCATTGCACTCCAGCCTGGGTAACAAGAGCGAAACTCCATCTCAAAAAAAAAAAAAAAAAAAAAAAAAAAAGAAAGAAAAACTGTGACTTCTGAGGCTTCTGACTTCTGGGTTATAAAAATGCCATGTATTTCCACCTTGCTCTCTTGGGACACTCACAGAGCCACCATGCTCTGAGGAAGCCCAAATTTACCCATGTGAAGAGATACATAGAGAAGCCATGTGCAGCCTAGCTGACCTCCCAGTTGGCCGGGTGCAGTGGCTCACGCCTGTAATTCCAGCACTTTGGGAGGCCAAGGTGGGTGGATCATCTGAGGTCAGGAGTTTGAGACCAGCCTGACCAACATGGCGAAAACCCATCTCTGCTAAAAACACAAAAATTAGCTGGGTGTGGTGGCACATGCCTGTAATCCCAGCTACTCAGGATTCTAGTTCTCTGGGGACACGTGACATGGTATAGTGAAAACAGAGGTGGAAATCTAGTTCTGACATCAGAAAGACCTGAGGTCTAATCCCAGCTCTACCACTTACTAGCTGTATGATCTTGGGCAAGTTGGCTCATCAACAGAATTGTTGAGAAGATTAAATAGGATAATGTGTGTTACCTCTATCCTTCCAACAATCACAGATTATCAATCATCATCGGCAGTCAACAAATATTTATTCGACATGGCTGTGACTATCTAGTGCTGTTTTACACTCTACCCTAAAACTCAGTGGCTTGAAACAACAATAACCATGTATTTTATTCCTGAAATGATGATTTTGGGAGGGCTTCATGGGGCAGCACATTCTCTGCTCCATGCAGCGTCAGCTGGGGTGGCCTAACTGGAACTGGAATATTCACTTTTAGGATGGTTTACTCACATGACTGGTGAGTTGAGGTAGGCTGTTGGCTGGGACTATCTACTAGGGACCTCAGTTCCTCTCCAGGTGGACTTCTCCTCAAGGATACTTGAGTTTCCTTCTGGCAAGGAAGCTTAGTTTCAAGATTGAATGTTCTAAGAAACCAAAAATAGAAACAGATGGTCTCTTAAGACTTGGACCTTGAAACCATACAGCAATCACTTATGCTGTATTCCATTAACCAAAGCAGTCACAAGGCCCATCTGTATTAGTCTGTTCTTACGCTGCTAATAAAGACACACTTGGTCCAGCACGGTGGCTCACACCTGTAATCCCTGCATTTTGGGAGGCTGAGGTGGGTGGATCACTTGAGGTCAGGAGTTCCACACCAGCCTGGTCAACGTGGTGAAACCCCATCTCTACTAAAAATACAATAAATTAGCCAGATGTGGTGGTGGGCACCTGTAATCCCAGCTACTTGAGAGGCTGAAGCAGGAGAACTGTTTGAACCAGAAGGCGGAGGTTGCTGTGAGCTGATATCACGCCGCTGCACTCCAGCCAGGGTGACAGAGCAAGACTCTGTCCCAAAAAACAAAAACAAAAAACAAACACAAAAACAAAGAAGATAAACGGCCAATAAGCACATGAAAAGATGCTCAATATACTGAGTCATTAAGGAAATGCAAATCAAAACCACAGTGAGATATCACTTCCCATCCACTGGGATGACTACAATCCAAAAACCAGAAAATAATCAGTACTGGTGAGATGTGGAGAGACTGAAACCCTTGCATATTACTGGCTGGAATGCTAAATGGTGGTTACTATGGAAATCAATAACTGTTTTGGGCCTGGCACAGTGACTCACGCCAGTAATCCTACCACTTTGAAAGGCCGAGGTAGAAGGAGGTAGAAGGATCACTTGAGGCCAGCCTGGGCAACATGACGAAACCCTGTCTCTAAAACATAAAATATATATATATATATGTATGTATATAAAATTAGCTAGGCGTGGTAGCATGCACCTATAGTCCCAACTACTTAGGAGGCTGAGGTGCTTGAGGCCAAGAGGTTGAGCCTGCAGTGAGCCGTGATCCTACCACTGCACCCTAGACTGGGCTACAGAGCTACACCTTGTATCTAAATAAATAAGTAAATAAATAAATAAAATTTAAAAATAAAGGAATGGGCTGGGTGCAGTGGCTCATGCCTATAATCAAAGCACTTTGGGAGGCCGAGGCAGGTGGATCACCTGAGGTCAGGAGTTCGAGACCAGTCTGGCCAACATGGTAAAACCTCATCTCTACTCAAACTACAAAAGATTAGCTGGACGTGGTTGCACATGCCTGTAGTCCCAGCTACTCGGGAGGCTGAGGCTGAAGCATCGCTTCAACCCGGGAGGCAGAGGTTGCAGCGAGCGGAGATCATACCCTACTGCACACCAGCCCGGGTGACAGTGCGAGACCCTGTCTCAAAAAAAGGAAAATAATACAAGTAAAGCACAATACCCGCCACCTGATAGTCTCCTACTGTAAGGACTACAGCCATCCTAGTGGATGTGAAGTGAGTCCCACTGTGGTTCTGATTTCCCTTCTCCTTGATGACTACTATGGTGAGCATCTTTTGTGCTTGAAAGTATTGTTTGCTTATTGGCCATTTGTTTATCTTCTTTAGATATTCAAGACCTTTGCTCATTTTATTTTATTTATTTTATTTTATTTTATTTATTTTATTTTATTTTATTTTATTTTGAAACAGAGTCTCGCTCTTGTTGCCCAGGCTAGAGTGCAATGGCATGATCTGGGCTCACTGCAACCTCCATCTCCCAGGTTCAAGTGATTCTCCCGTCTCACCCTCTGAGTAGCTGGGATTACATTTGCCCACCACCACGCCTGGCTCAATTTTGTGTTTTTAATATAGACAGAGTTTTGCCACGTTGGCCAGGCTGGTCTCAAACTCCTGACCTCAGGTGATCCACCCACTTCGGCCTCCCAAAGTGCTGGGATTACAGGCGTGAGCCACCGTGCCTGGGCTGCCTTTGCCCATTTCTAAATTCATCTTTTTTTTTTCCCGAGATGAAGTCTTGCTCTGTCACCCAGGCTGGAGCACAGTGGTGTGATCTCAGCTCACTGCAACCTCGGCCTCCCGGGTTCAAGCGATTCTCCTGCTTCAGCGTCCTGAGTAGCTAGGACTACAGGTGCGTGCCACCATACCAGGCTAATTTTTTGTATTTTTAGTAGAGACTAAACATGGTTTCACCTTGTTAGCCAGGATGGTCTTGATCTCCTCACCTCGTGATCCGCCTGCCTTGGAGTCCCAAAGTTCTGGGATTACAGGGGTGAGCCACGCCGGCCCTTAAATTGATCTGTTTTCTACTAGCTGTTGCAATAAGAGCTCTTTATATATTCTGGGTACAAAACCCTAATCAGATCTGATTATTTGCAAATATTTTGTGGCAACGCTTGCTGCTTTTACTGTGGTTTGGTCAGTGTTACTGTGACTCAGTCCTTCTGGTGCACCCAGAAATAGATGCAGGCTGGAAAATGAGGTGTGAATCTTAGCCCATAAACTTGATAGGGCAAAAAATGGGACTTTCTTCATTTTTCAATATCTAAACTAAATTTCTTTATTGATTTTCCACTCCTTTTGATGGAAATGTAATCTCAGTCAATTTGGGATTTTCGCACTGTCCTCAGGGTTGCAGATAGCTGTTGGAGGGACTCACGAGGGACTCAGATTGAGAGGTGTCATAAACGTCCCCTCGGGCACCTGCCTGTTGTTTGGTGATTGCATCAGCCAGGGTTCAACGACAGAAATCAAAGACACAGAACCAGTAGGTGACATATGATATACACATATCATTTTAATCTTCTCTCTCCCTCTCTCTATATATGTATACATATATGAGGGGGGCGGGTTAGGGTGGGGGCGTGATTATTGCAAGGAATTGATTTATACTCACGGGGCTGGCTAGGCAAGTCCTAAATTTGTAGGGCTGATTGTTAGGAAGGCTGGAACTCTCCAGCACAAGCTGAAACTGCTGTTGGCTGGCAGAATTTCTTCCTCTTCAAGGGCACCTCAGTTCTACTCATAAAGTCTTTCAGACCCACCCAGATTATCTGGGGTAATCTCCTTTACTTAAAGTAAACTAATTATAGACCAATCACATTTACAAAATACCTTCAAGCAACATCTAGATTAGTGTTTGAGGCTAGGCATGGTGGCAGATCACTTGAGCCCAGGGGCTTGAGGCCAGACTGGGCAACAAGGCAAAACCCCGTCTCTACAAAGAAATAGCCAGGATGTGTTTATTTAATTATTTTTTTAAAATAAAAGGAAAAACTAGATTAGTGTTTGATCAAATTAACAGGAGACCATAGTGTAGCCAAGTTGACACATAAAACTGACACAAAACAGACCACGGTCAATTTGCAATCTCTGATGTGCCCCACTCCACACCCCCACCACCTCACCAACAAGCACAGTGCGGGGGTGGGGGGAGCATAGGGACAGCCACTGGGTGGCCTGTGTTGGCTTTTTGTTTTGTTTTTGTTTGCTTGTTTGTTGTTGAGACAGAGTCTCGTTCTGTCGCTCAGGCTGAAGTGCAGTGTTGTGATTTCGGCTCACTGCCACCTCTGCCTCCGGGTTCCAGTGATTCTCTTCCCTCAGCCTCCTGAGTAGCTGAGATTACAGGCGCCCACCACAACTAATTTTAGTATTTTTATTAGAGACGGGGTTTCACCATGATGGCCAGGCTGGTCTTGAACTCCCGACCTCAGGCGATCCACCCACCTCGACCTCCCTAAATGCTGGAATTAAAGGCGTGAGCCACTGCACCCGGCCACATGGCCTGCGTTTCTATTCTCCTCTGCCATCCCTAGCGGGGAGACATCACCAAGTTACCTAACTAACCTCTTTTTGCCTCAGTTTCCTTACTGTGCAACGGGGATAATCATAGTCTCCACTTCATATGGTTGTTGTGAGGAACAAATCAGCAGGAACAGGGAAAAAGCGCTTAGAACAGTGGCCGGCAGGGCTCAGTCAAGCAATATTCTCCCTCATCCTGCTCCCGCTCCACTCTGGGTGCAGGGGTCTTCCGGGGTCATTGAGATCTCTGCTCTCAGATCTCCACCTGTAAGGGAGGCTGTGTAATTTCCCTGCCCTCCTGCGCATCGCTAGGCAAGCGGAGTGGCCTGGAGAAGAGCCCACGCGCAGCACGTGGGCTGCGGACCCCAAAGTCGCCCTGGCCATGCGCGCGCGCCCCCTAGAGGACGTCAGGGGAACCTGCAGTGAAGGAGAGACTACGATCGTTGGGGAGGACCCTGGCAGCTTTGCTGGGGGCCAGAGAGTCGCATAAAGGTAAGACGTTTTCTTGTCCCTCTCACTTCAAACGATACCTTTAATAGGCACGTCTTGGGCTCCCACAGCGTTCATCCGGGAGGGAGGCGCGCCGCGGCCTTCACAGCCGGGGGACGGCGCCAGGAGGGGGGCCTCCAGGGGGCGCCACCGAGCTGCTGCTCCCGCAGCTGGAGAGCACGGGGCGGCGGGACTCAGGCCCGTGTCCGCGCCCCTGGGCGTTCTTGGAAAACCCTAGGAAAACACTGATTTCCTGCCATGAAATGGGCGGAGACCTCGAGAGTTTGCAATCCGGGGTATATTGCTAGGGCTGCGACTCCATTTGCGCGGCCAGCCGGAGGGACACCAGTCACGTGACCGGGTCCTGCCTGCAGGCCCCGCTGTGAGCTCCTCCGAGCCAGGCTTCTTCCTGCGCCTCCCTCGCTTGATTCCCGGACAAGCATGTCTTTAGATTTGGTCGTGCCTGTCTCCCTTCTCCCTGATGCAACAGAGGGAGCTTTAATTAGCCTCAGTGCTCCCTGATTGGAAAGCAGTCCGATGGTGAAAGTCCCCTGCTGTCAGAATGCCTGGGAATCCTGGCCTGGCCTCTCTGCTGATGTGGCATGATATTTGTCGCAGTGGTTGACGCTGGCCACAGCCGGTTGGAGGGAAAGGAAAGGATCAGGACAAAAAAATCAAATCTCGTGAGGGTTTGCGAATTCTTGCCCATTTACTAATTTCCCAGCCAGGGTTTCTGGACCAAGCTGATGCCCTCAGACTCTGAAATCCTGCCTCAGAGGTGAAGAGGCAGCCCCTGTCTCCTGCCCCTACAGGCCTCTTTATGAGTTCACCGAAACTTCATGCACCTAGGCTCCCTGCAAGCTGGAAGAGAAGCAGGCGAGGGTTAGGGGAGGAGCTTACGTTTTGAAAACAAGCAGACATTAGACCAGCGCTGGAATCTTGTTCCTGCTAACATGGGGAACACTGGATAAATTCTTAAGTTCTATAAGCCTCAGATTCCTCATCTATAATGGGCGTCATAATTCCTACTCCTCAGGATTAAAGAAAATATGTGAGAAGTGCCTAGCCCAGAACCTAGCGTGCAACGAATAGCTAATAAATATGTGTTGAAGAAATGAATTAGCTAACTAATTCAAGTATCAGGAAATATTCTAAGTAATCAATGAATATTCTAAGTAGGTAGAATCTCAAGCTCACAGACCCATAGAACTGGAAGCATCTTAGAGTTCATGGTCCAACCCCTTTATATTAGATGTTTAGGGTGCTCCCAAATCCAAGTATCATAGCAGAGTGGTTAAGAATGTGGACTAGGCCGGGCGCAGTGGCTCACGCCTGTAATCCCAGCACTTTGGGAGGCGGAGGTGGGCGGATCTCCCTTGAGGTCAGGAGTTGGAGAGCAGCCTGGCTGACATGGCAAAATCCCATCTCTACTAAAAATACAAAAATTAGCCGGGCGTGGTGGTGCACGCCTGTAGTCTCAGCTGCCCAGGAGGCTGAGGCAGGAGAATTGCTTGAACCTGGGAGGTAGAGGTTGCACTGCGCGGAGATCGTGCTACTGCACTCCAGCCTGGCGACAGAGCGAGATTCTGTCTCAAAAAAGAAAAAGAAAAGATGGGACTAACAGGACTGGCTGCTGGATTTAACGCCTCCATGGTTTTTGGCCCAAGCAACTGGAAGAATGGAGTTGCTATATATGTATTTATTTGAAACATGAGGAAGACTCTAGGAATAAGTTTAGATTGAGGGAAATCAAGAATCCGTTTTGGGACACATTAAGCTTGAAGCCCATTAGACAGGATAGCCAAGACTACAAGGAATTTAGGTGAAACTGATACTGCTATGGGGAGAAGCAACGACTGGGTGAGTGTGGGCAGATAGCCAACATGTCATTTCTACTTACAGAACGTTCCTTGCAAAAATCCTCTCCTCTCCCATCGTCATTACCACTTCCATTCTTTTTTTTTTTCTGGAGACAGGGTCTTGCTCTGACACCTAGGCTGGAGTTCAGTGACGTGATTTTGGCTCACTGCAGCCTCAACCTCCTGGCCTTAAGTAATCCTCCCAACTCAGCCTCCCGAGTAGCTGGGACTACAGGTGTGTACCACCATGTCAGGCTAATTTTTGTATCTTTTGTAGAGATGGGGTTTCGCCGTGATGCCCAGGCTGGTCTTGAACTTCTCTGGGCTCAAGCAATCCTCCTTCCTCGGCCTCCCGAAGTGTTGGGATTACAGGCATGAGCCACTGTATCCAGCCCACTTCCATTCTTATGTCTCACTCCCTGACTGGGGCACCTGCCTGCAACCTGGTTCCACTCTGGCCTTGCTTCCATACTGCCTTTAGAAGGATCTTTCTAGAATAAAATCTCTCCTCTTGTTCAAATCTAACACTGAATTTTCTTTCATTGTAGCTCATTGTAGCAAGGGTTTTCAAACTTTTGGTCTCGGGACCACTTTAAAGCTATAAAAGTTACTGAAGAGCAGGTGCGGTGGCTCATGCCTGTAATCCCAGCACTTTGGGAGGCCAAGGCAGGTGGATCACTTGAGGTCAGAAGTTCGAGACCAGCGTGGCCAACAAGATGAAACCCCATGTCTACTAAAAGTACAAAAATTAGACAGGCATGGTGGCGGGCACCTGTAGTCCCAGCTACTTGGGAGGCTGAAGCAGGAGAATTGCTTGAACCTGGGAGGCAGAGGTTGCAGTGAGCTGAGATTGTGCCACTGCACTCCAGCCTGGGTGATACAACAAGACTTCATCGCAAAATAAATAAATAAATAAAATAGTAAGCCCATTACATGTAAATATTTTTGTGAAAAATAGCTAAATCTTCCAAGACAAAAATAATTAGTGAGCAACACGGCTTTGCTTTACAGCTTTGCAAGTCTTTTTCTTGCTTGGCTTAAACGGAAAACATCTCAATTCTCATCTTTGCTTTTGCAGTCAATCTGTTGCAATTTATTGTTTTGGTTGAAGTTTACGAGAAGATTGGACCTCACACAAATATGTACTTGGGGTAAAATGAGGACTATTTTCTTTTCTGAGGCAGAGTTTCACTCTGTTGCCCAGGCTGGAGTGCAATAGTGCAATCTTGGCTCACTGCAACCTCTGCCTCCCAGGTTCAAGCAATTCTCTGCCTCAGCATCCCGAGTAGCTGGGTTCCAGGCACCTGCCACCATACCCAGCCAATTTTGGTATTTTTTAGTAGAGATGAGGTTTCACCTGTTGACCAGGCTGGTCTTGAACTCCTGACCTCATGATCCACCTGCCTCGGCCTTCCAAAGTGCTGGGAATACAGGCATGAGCCTCCGCACCCGGCCAAATGAGGACTATTTTTATAGACTTTCAGATCATTTTTTTCTTTAATTCTACACCAAAACTCAACCTATGATCGTTCAAGTGATAGTTCCTTAAAGGTTAGTTTCAATGTGGGATAAGATTTCAATATACAAAGACTTTTCTTACTCTGTTACATTAAAATCCATTGATCTATCTTGCATTTTTAATAGACATTTCATCCATGGATGATTTGACAGAATCATGCATTGATCTCGTGGAAGATATTGATTCAGTAACTTAAGCACAGCTTCCAAACATCGATATATTTCATTACGCTGTTAAATGTTGAGAAATTTTATTAGTTGAAAAATCTCATTAATTAATGTTACCAAATGTTACCACTGATATTACCACTGATTTTTTTTTCTTTTTTCTTTGGTTTTTTTTTTTTTTTTGAGACACAGTCTCACTCTGTCACCTAGGCTGGAGTGCAGTGGCGTGATATCAGCCTACTGTAACCTCCACCTCCAGGGTTCAAGCGATTCTCCTGCCTCAGCCTCCCAAGTAGTTGGGACTACAGGCACACGCCACCATGTCCTGCTAATTTTTGTATTTTTAGTAGAGACGGGGTTTCACCATGTTGGCCAGGATGGTCTTGATCTCTTGACCTTGTGATCCGCCTGCCTTGGCCTCCCAAATCACTGGGATTATAGGCATTAGCCACCGCGTCCAGCCCCTTTTTCTTTCTAAAGACTCAGTCTCACTCTTGTCCTCCAGGCAAGAGCAATGATCATGCAATGGTATGATCTCAGCTCACTGCAGCCTCTGCCTCCCGGGTTCAAGCAATTCTCCTGCCTCAGCCTCCCAAGTAGTTGGGATTACAGGCACCCGCCACCACATCTGACTAATTTTTGTATTTTTAGTGGAGACAGGGTTTCATCATGTTGGCCAGGCTGGTCTTGAACTCCTGACCTCAAGGGATCTGCCCACCTTGGCCTCCCAAAGTGCTGGGATTCAGGCCTGAGCCACCAGGCCCAACCCAAAACTCAATTTCATTTGAAACAGCAGAAAGTTTCTGCACATCAACAGTGTGCAAATTTGATGCCTACAACAGAGACTGTCAAAGATTCTTGAAATGTCTAGGCAGGAAGTTTAGGCCAAGAAGTCAACTAGTGTATCCCTCCAATGATATTACTTTGTGGGTTTTTTGTTTGCTTGCTTGTGAGGCGGAGTCTTACGCAGTGGTGGGATCTCGGCTCTCTGAAACCTCCACCTCCCAGATTCAAGCGATTCTCCTGCTTCAGCCTCCTAAGTAGCTGAAATTACAGGCACTTGCCACCACCACACCGGGCTAATTTTTGTATTTTTAGTAGAGACGAGGTTTCACTAACTTCCATGAAAGTTGGCCAGGCTGGTCTCAAACTCCTGACCTCAGGTGATCCACCCACCTCGGCCTCCTAAAGTGCTGGGATTACAAGTGTGAGCCACTGCACCCGGCCCCGCTCAATATTGCTCTGGCACCATCATCACAAATGTCAACAAAGTAAAAAGAGCAAATAATGTTATTTGCGTTATTGCAAAAATGGTTTTGACCTCTTGGACTTCTTGAGAGGATCTGGAGACCACACTTTGAGAAATGATATCTTACAGGCACCAGACTTCTTGGTGTGGCCCAGATAGCTCTCCACAACCTGCCCCTGCCAACCTCTCCAGCCCGTTCTCTCAGACCATTTCAGCTGCCCAGATAGCTCTCCACGACCTGCCCCTGCCAACCTCTCCAGCCCATTCTCTCAGACCATTTCATCTCTACTGAAGCCCATGCTTCAGCTGGGAAGAACGGACTCATTCTGCAGAGAAAGAGACCTGGCTCTAGAACCAGAACCAAGCTGCCTAGTTGCTCAAGAAGTGACATTCTTGGCCGGGCGCGGTGGCTCACGCCTGTAATCCCAGCACTTTGGGAGGCCGAGGCGGGTGGATCACGAGGTCAAGAGATCGAGACCATCCTGGTCAACATGGTGAAACCCCGTCTCTACTAAAAATACAAAAATTAGCTGGGCATGGTGGCACATGCCTGTAGTCCCAGCTACTCGGGAGGCTGAGGCAGGAGAATTG
>PVKV010018334.1:0-45143 GCA_004027835.1 Alouatta palliata
ATCACGAGGTCAAGAGATCGAGACCATCCTGGTCAACATGGTGAAACCGCGTCTCTACTAAAAATACAAAAATTAGCTGGGCATGGTGGCACGTGCCTGTAGTCCCAGCTACTCGGGAGGCTGAGGCAGGAGAATTGCTTGAACCCAGGAGGCGGAGGTTGCGGTGAGCCGAGATCGTGCCATTGCACTCCAGCCTGGGCAACAAGAGTGAAACTCTGTCTCAAAAAAAAAAAAAAAAAAAAAAAGATCTTGGTGGCATTTTAACCTGGCCCTAAAGATCTGTGGAACTTTGATCTTCAGAGAGATGCTTTAGAGTATCTGGCAGATGAAATTTCTAAGTGGCAAAGTGAAATTTCTAAGTGTAAACAAAGGAAGCAGAGCATAACAATTTGGAAAATTTGCAACTTGACAATGCAATAGAAAAGAAAATCTCATTTTCTAAAGAGAAATTCAAGCCTGTTGAAGAAATTTGCGTAAGTAAAAAGGGAGCAGAATCACCAAGAGAATGGGGAAAATGCCTCCAGGGCATTTCAGAGACCTTCGCAGCAGGCCCTCCCAGGCCAGGGCTAGAGGCCTAGGAAGAAAAAATGTTTTTTGGGGACCAGGCAGAGGGGCCCCCTGATGTATAAGCCTAGAGATTTGGTGCCCTGCATCTCAGCCACTCCAGCCATGGCTAAAAGGGGCCAAGTTACAGCTCAAGCCATTGCTTCAGAAAGTGTGAGCTCCAAGACTTGGAAGCTTCAATGTGCAGTAAGTAGGTCCTGAGGGTACACAGAACTAAGGAATTGATGTTTAGGAACCTCCACCTAAATTTCCGAGGATGTATGAAAACACCAAGATGTCCAGGCAGAAGTTTGCCTCAGGTGTGGGGTCCTCATGGAGAACCTCTGGTAGGGCAGTACAGAGGGAAATGTGGGGTCAGAGCCCTCACAAAAAGCCCCCACAAGGGCACTTCCAAGTGGATCTATGAGAAGAGAGCCATCATCCTCCAGCCTCCAGAATGTTAATCCACCAACAGCTTGCACTGTGAACCTGGAAAAGATGCAGACACTCAACACCAGCCTTTAAAAGCAATGGGAAAAGTCTGTATCCTGCAATGCCACAATGGCAGAGCTGCCCAAAGCTGTGGGAGCCCACTTCTTGCATCAACATGACCTTCATGTGAGACATGGAGTCAAAGGAGATTATTTTGGAGCTTTAAGATTTAATTACCTTCTTGATGGATTTTGGACTTGCATAGGTCCTGTAGCCCCTTTGTCTTGACCAATTTCTCCCATGTGGAATGAGTGTATTTACCCAATGCCTGTAACTCAATTGTAATTAGGAAGTAATTAACTTGCTTTTGATTTTACAGGCTTACAGGTGGAAGGGACTTTCCTTGTGTCAGATGAGACTTTGAACTTGGACTTTTGGGTTAATGCTGGAAGGAGTGAAGACTTTGGGTGAAATGTTGAAAAGGCATGATTACGTTTTGAAATGTGAAAGGGATATGAGACTTGGGAACAGGGGTGTATTGATATGGTCTGACTCTGTGTACTCACTCAAATCTCATCTTGAATTGTAATCCAAATTGTAATCCCCACATATTGGAATAGTGACCCCATGGGAGGTGACTGAAAAATAGGGGTAATTTCCTCATACTGTTCTTGTGATAGTGAGTGAGTTCTAATGAGATCTGTAAGGTTTGCCCAGAACTCACGCCTTCTGTAGTTAGCCAGCAGTGATTTGAACTGAAGACCAAATTTGTTTTAAGGGGGCTACAGGTTCTTGCCTGGCACTGGGGCAGACTAGGAGGCTCAGTCCGTAGTACTGGCATGGATTGAGAGGCTTTATGGTTCTTCCTGGTACTGCATTTTACTATGATGGGCCCAGTGTTAAACCAAGACAAAGTCCTATGCTCACTTTTTTCTCTTTCTTCCAAGAAGACAGTATATTTTTCATATTGTGCTTCCTGGGGTTGAGAGAGGAATGACATGGATAAGGCAATATCTTTTTTCTACCTTGTTCAATGCATCTTTTCTTATTATTATGCCAAAATAATGTCCTATGATCTTTCCTTTTATTTTCTTAGTTCTTCTGAAGATATTATTCCACGTGTATAGCTGTTCAAATTTATGTTACTGTAGAAGAACAATCTCAGGATTGTCCCATTTTGCCATGATCTGCCCTTTTACCAATAAAAAATAGATTAAAAAGCCCTGACTAGAGATTAAAAGTTCTTATTACTTTCCATATAATATAACTTAGAATAGGCCTATGCCAAGATACATGCTAGTGTTCAGCAATTTTAAATTTGTATTTAAATATGTTTCTTTATCTTTTTAAAAGTATTTTTGTTTACATGTTTGCTAGACTTCTTAGTTTTCTTATATCTTAGATCATTTACACTTCTCATACGTCATCTTTTTTTTCCCAGTTCTGAGAATCCTCCTGTGTTCCTACTTTAATGTTAGGCCCACGAATTTTAGTAAAAGTTACTTTTATACTTTTGCTTTGCTAATTGTGTGGACTTGGGTAGCATTAAATGAAACAGAGATGATAGGAAGAGAAATAGGATTTGAGAGAGCTCTATATTTTATGTAGAAGTTCTAGAGCATTTTATGACATATTAACAAAAAATTAGTTATTTGATTGCACAGGTTTATACCTCCACTTGGATAGAGAGATCTTCTATAGAGTTATACCTCCACTTGGTGATAGAGATATCACCACTTAGAAGTTAGATTCAGGAAGTATCAGCAGAACTGAAGGCACAGAGGTTGAGGAGAGGAATGTACCATGAAAAAAGGGACTCAGAATGGCCACAGGAAACACTCCCAATGAAGGATTGGCAAAGGAAGAGTTTTCAAAAATACAAGGTAGAAAACCAGGAGGGCTACAGAAGACATATACACAAGGAAATATCATTTAATCATAGAAAAGCAGGAAATTCTGTTATTTGTAATGGCTTGAATTAATCTGGAGGACATTATGTTAAGTGAAATATGTCAGGCACAGACAGTACTGCATTATCTTACTAATGTGAAATCTAAAAATGTTGAATTCATAGAAGCACAGAGTACAATGGTGGTAAAGAGGGGCTAGGATGGCTGGAGTGGGGAAATACTGGGGTGATGATGATCAAAGAATATGAAATTTCAGTTAAATACAAGGAATAAGTTGAAAAAATCTATTGCACAGCATGGTGACTACAGGTCATAATTTGTTATTGAAAATGTAAAACAGTGGTTATGAAGTGTCCTCATCACAGAAGAGAATAATGGTGTGAGTCAATTCATATGCTAATAGCTATAATGAGTTATTCTGCAATGAATATATCCTCAAAACTTCATGTATATGGGAAACATCCATCAATATAAAAAGAAAGAAAGACATGAAGGTAGGAAGAAAAAGAGAAGGAGGAAAGGAAGGAATAAATGATGGGTAATGGGTATTTCTGAATAAAGAAATTTGTTTCAAAATCGCTTTTATGATTCTAATTTTGTTCATCTACAAAAATAATCATATAACTTTGACAAGATTATTAAAAAGATTTAATGAGATAATGCATTTATTTAGCAAAGAATGTGTGACATAAGTTGCTAATATTTGTTAGGAGAACAATTATAATTGGTCAATACTAATATTGGTAACTTACTATTGTCATTCTTATTATGATAAGAATGACAATAATGTTGATGATGAAATTTAAAGTAGTATTCAGTATTTTGTGATATGTGCATGCCTCTCTTTCTATATTGTGAGTGGAGAGAAATTCATATACCATTCCCAGGAAACGCTTATTTATATCAATTAGCATAGTACTTGGGACAGATAATGTGATCAGTAAATAAAAGTTGAATAAATGGATAAGATTAATATCTGCTTATTTCAGTATATACGTATGTATTTTATGGGAGGTAATTAAATAAATACAAATAACTCACATCAACAACTGAACCTCTTGAATATAGTTTTTGAGTTTATAAATTACCCAGATTTAATTCTGATAAGTGCTCTTTTCTAAAATATTAAGACTAAATTTATAAAATGAAAGTATAATTATTTAAATTATTCACTCAGGTTTAAAATCAATTATGTGCAATAATTTAAGGAAATGACCTGGAATTGTCATTATGAAATGAGAGTCTTATAACCTTCAGTCAGATACGGAAGGTCAGGGAATTTCTTTATGGCCAGATGCAAGACAAAAATTTTGGGGAAGACTGTTGCCTTGAGAAGTAAAGCAAAAACAAAAACAAAAACAAAAAACAGGTGGAAAGGAATGCAGGAAAAGGTCAGAGAGAAAAAGAGAGAGAAAGAGAGATACTGTGTTTCTGAGGCATGCTTCTGAGGTCTAAAATGTTCTCACATTACAAAAAGGCTATGGGAGTTATGATGCAGAAACTGTAGATGGAAACCAATATGTGTATATAATATCACAACAATGCAGTATTTTACAAAGTGTTCAGTTTAATATCATATTATGTTCAATTTGGGTAACAAAGGTAAATGATATATGGAAATTTCAATCACCATCAATATTAACTATTCCATCCCTCTATGATATGACCTTGGTTCACTGGTGGACGAATTATAAATTCGTCAACAAATATAAAAATCCTTAAATTATTGAAGATTACTTGGGTTCAAATAAGACAGTAATAGCCTGACTTCATGTCTTAGTTCCTTTCAGCTGATATAACAAAATATGATAAACTGGATAGCTTATTAATAACAGATATTTATTTCTCACAGTTCTAGATACTGGGAGGTGCAAGATCAAGGCACCAGTAGATCTGTTATTTAGTGAGGGCTCACTTTCTTGTTCATAGATGGAGTCTCCTAACTGTATCCTCACATGGTGGCAGGAGCAAATTAGCTCAGATCCCTTGGGCATCTTTTATAAGGGCACTGATCCCACTTACGAGATACCTGCCTTTATGACTTCATCACCTCTGAAAAGGCTGAACCCTCTAATACCATTGCACTGGTGATTAGGTTTCAACAGATGAATTTTTTGGGGACACAAACATGAAGACCATAGCACTACAGAATTATCATTCTAGTCTCTCTCTCTCTCTCTCTCTCTCTCTCTCTCTCTATATATATATATATATATATATATATATATACACACACACATATATACATATATATATATATATATATATATGTATAATATATCTATCTACCTTTCTGTAGTCTGAGGTTTAAAGTGTTCCAACATTATAAAAAGTCTGTAAATAGGCTAAAGGCAACATTATAAAAAGGCTATATATATATACATATTTGGGAGGTAATTAAATAAATATAAATAACTCATGTCAATAACTGAACCTCTTGAATATAGTTTTTGAGCTTATAAATTACCCAGATTTAATTTTGATAAGTGCTTTTATCAAACATATATATATATAATTTATTTTTACCTGCTGGAATTTTTACCACAGAAATCCAAGCAAAGAGATCACCCACTGAGAATTAAGGATCTCTATCTCAAGAAGCAAAAGCATTCCAAATGCTCAAGCATGTCTACAGTAAATTGACAAACACTGTTCATCACTTGGGGAACATACAAACTTCAGCAATTTGGAATTGTGAGAAAAGCAAGAAGAATGTTTGGTAGAATCTGAGAAAACTGAGAGTAGAGAACATCAGTCCCATTCTTTCTTATTTTTATATGTCTATTAAATTAGAATATCCATTACTTTAACATATTCAAAAATAATGGAAAGTGAAGTTCTATTCTTCTCTTAGTCCCATTATTCACGTATTCCTAAGAATGAATAGTGAAGATCGCAAGATTGGCATAAGTGTATGGATAGACATATTTTCTTTCTAGTTGTACTGCTGTGTAGTATACACATTCATTGAGTGTTCCTGTCTTTCATATAGTAAACCCCCCAGGGGTATGTGCTGGGTTCGGCATACTAGCAATGAGTTTTCAGGCAAATTCTTTCTACTACACACTACTGAGAGCCCAAGAGCCATCGGAGAGCCATTCCTCCTTACAAATGGTTAAGCCTTCAGATGCAAACCTTTACTTGGGTAGATTGTTCCAAGATCTAACTTGGAGGAACCAAGATATAAAAAAGGCAGGTTCAGTATTATTAGGAAATGCTAAGTAAGATGAGGGTGTTCGCAGCAGGTTATACAAGCTTTTCTGAGATGCTGTCTGTCCTGTGATGATTGATTCAGAAGCTAGAGATGTGTCTGCAGCATTTAGAACATATTAATAGATGTAGTAACTGGACAAGTCAAGACAAAAATTAGAAAATTGATGAAGTGCCTAAAACATTTGTGTCCCCTTCCTTTGATCTACATATTTAGTCCTATAGCTTTAGGATGCTAAGTGTCATTAATCATTCACATTAAACTTTGTTGCGAAGTAGCCTTTACTGACATTATTGAATAATTAACTCCCTCTGAATCTGCTGTTAATTGCTCTATTTTATATGGTACTTGGTGGCAAGTGTGGCTTCTTATTAAACACAGTCCTGAGACGCTGACATTCCCTTGACCATCACTAGTGCCACAGTCACCATTTGCCACTGTTTTTTCCACAGTTTTCCCAATGAGGAAAACATGGCTTATACCACAGGCAACTGGAATCCAGATAAATAAGAAAAAAAAAATGTTTTATGGGGAAAAAAAATCCCAGGTATAAGACAATAGAAAAAAAATATCAAAATCATGATTCATTAACTGGAGTTACTGTTAATAAATAGTGCCATATTCAATGAGGCAGGCAATGTCATATATAATATAGACCCAAATTTATAAAATCAACCTCTCTATCCCTGTCTTTGTGTATATATTTGTATGTGTATAGAAAAGGATTTCAGTGAATCAGGAAAACCTATAAGACGTAATTCTCAAGGATTGTTTTTATTTTTAAAAAATGCATGTTAATTTATAATTATTTTCTTCTATAAAAATATAACATTGATAAGTTCCATATATTTTTGGTAATTTTAAAATAATTAAGACTCTGCTAATGAGGAATTAAAACATAAAACCCAATGTACTAGTGAAAACTTTGAATGGTTTTGTGTCATAGCTTCCTCTCCATCCTTCTTGAACTAATCCATCTTCAGTTCACAAGACAGAGGACTAGGAAGCCAGCCCACATTCGAGAAAGAGGTGTTGTATATTTATTCTACTTTAATTTTTTGTCTCTCTACTTTTTTCCCACCAACTTTGATTCTGAACACTCCATCACTGCAGCACAGTGAACATGAGTAGGCAAACGGAGTCAAGTGCTGAGTTAACAGGTAGTGTTAGAAGCAGGCATCATACTTTATGGACTTGCAATCAGTATAATTTTTATGATTTTTATGACTCCTATTATGTGTTCTTTAGAAAATCAGCTGACACTTAGGAACCTTTTACCTTCAATTTCCTATGGTTGTCACCTGACTCACTGCTTTCTAATTTACTTCTATCTCTGCATCTGAACATAGCTTTTCTCTGGTGAAGTATGCTCACTTTTGCTCTTAGAAAGAATTTGAGAGAAACTTACCCTGACTTTTAGCTGTTACTCATATCGAATTAGAAGGAAACAGACAAGTGTTTGTTTAACAAAATCTGAAAGTACAATATGGTGAATCCAGCCATCTCAAATTTGGCTCACCCCCTCAGCAGCTGGCTTTGCAAATCTCACGCTCTAAGATTTGTAACGTGAACACACACACAGGTCTACGTCAAGCGACAAATTTCAAGCTCTCTAAGTGATTCTGCTCAAGTGTATGAGCAGAATACTTAGCAAAAGTATACCTTTTACTAAGTGTATGATGAAGAGCAGGAACAACAAACCATTACCTCTCTTAAAGCAGTAAAGCTCACAGCTCAACAGAAAATTATGCACTCTGTCTCTGCTTATTTTCTTAGCCTTTTCAAGCTCCTTTGAAGTGTAGATGTTGGTTGGCGGGTTTTCTGTCATTAACGTTTTGCAATTCCAGCAAAGTGGCCTTAATTGGAATGTAGCATCAATTGTTTTCAAGCCACAGCTGAAACTGATGTCATAGTTTTCTAAATATATCTCTTGCCTATTTATCTAAATATATATCCCTCCCTTTTTCTGAATGTGTGTAAGTGGGTGTCTTCCCAAATAGGAAATTCTCATTTACTTAAATATATGCCTAAGTGTCCTTATTAATCTTTACTGTCAGGCTCTTAATAAACACATATAAAAACAAATGATATAGGTTCCCAGTCAAGGTAGAATAACAAGGATTAAATTTATACTTACTTTTGAAAAAAAACAAAAAGCTGTATACAGTGTATAAGACAATGGTTTCAGTCAATAGGAAACAAAAGATGATTCCTAAGGAAAGATAAAAAAGAAGGTGAGTTCCCAAATTGCCTCACATCACCTAGAGGGAGTTTCCATGGCATAGAGAAGGGTGCGTGAACCCAGTCAGAGGCTGGTAGATTCCATGTTTTGAAGAGATAGAGCTCTGAGCCAAGTTTGAGTTCATAGGGAAGAGTGTCAGAGAGAAATCTGCTACACAGAGAAGAAACCTTGGAGAGCCAGTCATCAAAGTTTTCTCCTCAAATCTTTAGCTGAGTATTGATGACCATGTATGTGCCAAGAGACTGCGTGAAGCCATGGAAATAACTACCACCACCACCTACAACAAAAAGAGCAAGGAAACAATATAAAAGGCTGTAAAATAGCCAGCTGCTGTTCATGTTTCTACTAGCAAGAATGGAAAACTTCAAAATTCACAGGTTTGGTAGAATACTCTAAAAGGTATTGGCTTAGCAGTAGAGCAAGAAAAATTAGTCCTAAAGATATGAATAATCAAAGATTTGAAATATCTTCATTATATCTTAGATGCAAGTCCAAGAATATCTACATAAAAACCTAAGAGAAGATGAAGTTAAACAGATAAATAGAAAAGATATAATAAATAAGAGTTACAACAGAACCTGGAATAATGTTTGGATGTCTTAATCTTCAGGAACTATTGAAATATGATGACTGCAGGAAATTGTATACTACTTGCTTTGTAATTTAAAAACTTCTGATAAGTGAAATCACATTTTTTTGTTTGTTTATTTTATTTATTTATTTTTTTAAATAGGATCTCACTCTGTAGCCCAGACTGGAGTGTAGTGGCACCATCATGGCTCACTGTAGCTTCAACCTTCTGGGCTCAGGCCATCCTCCCACCTCAGCCTTTCAAATGGGTGGGACCACAGGTATGCATTACCATGCCTGGCTAATTTTAAGTATTAGCATTATTTTTTTTGTAGAGATTAGATCTTCATATGTTGCTCAAGGTGGTCTTGAGCTCCTGGGTTCAGATGATTCTCCCACCTTAGTCTCTCAAAGCCCTGGAATTAAAGGCCTGGCCTGCCATGCCTGGTAAAAATACATCATGATGGGAGAAATAACATGTTAGCACTGGACTTACTTGACTACAGTGATAGAAAAAAACTAATAAAAAGTGAGGTTCCTTCTTTCCAGTGTCCAGGTAAACTAGGAGTCTTGTCCTCCAGCAGTTATATGAGCCCTATGTGAATGAAGAGACAAACATCAGTGCATGTGGTAAGTTTTGGAGATGTTCATAAGACTGATAGGTTGTGCATGCACTACATACCTATTTGATTGGCTAAAACAAATTAACAAAACCATTGTTGGATGAGGATACAGAGCAACTGGAACTCATAGAGTCCTGGAGAAAATGTAAAATGGTACAGAAGTTTCAGAAAACAGTTTAGCAGTTTCTTCCATTAACATTAACTTACTACACAACCCAATACTCTCCTAGAGCTTTTAGAAATTGTCTTAATAATTTATATGCAGTAGAATCCATTAATTTCTAAAGTTTCATGTTTGTTTGTTTTTCTACAATAAACATCTTTCAGCCTAAAAAACTTCCTGTAGCATTTCTTTCAGAGCCGATCTATTAGTGATGAATCCTCTTAATTATTCCCCATGAGATAAAGTCTTTATTTCACTCTTACTTGTAAAATATATTTTTGTTGAACATAGAACTGCTAGTTGACAGTTCATTTCTTTCAGAACTTTAAATATTATTCTAATCTCCTCTGGCTTCAGAGTTTCTAATTTACAATTCTCCAAGTCAATTGAATTGTTGTTCCCCAATATGCATCACTGTTGTCTGAATGCTTTAAGATTCTCTTTATCTTTGGTTTTGGACGATATTTTAATGGTGTGTTTCATCACAGTTTATTTTATCTTGTCTGAAATTCACTGAGTCTCTTAACTTTGTATAATTTATTTTACCAAATTTGATAAGTTTTCCGTAATTATTCTTTAAAAATTTTTACTGTACCAATCATTCAGAGACTTCAGTGACATAAAGGTTAGACTTTTGGATATTGCCTCATAAGCCCTGAGAGTTGGATGATTTTATTTTGTTTTTATCTTCTTTAGATAGGAACATTTCAGTTGATCTGTTTCCAACTTCAGTGACTCTTACTTTTTTTTTAATCGCCAACCAGCTACTAAACCATCTATTTTTAAAATTTTTCAAATTGTAGTTTTTAGTTCCAAAAATTATTTTTGCTTCTTTTATATAATTTATTTTTACCTACTGATAATTTATATTTTTCTTTAAATACAAGTATATAAACAATTATTTTATCAAGCATTGTTATGGTGCTTGCTTTAAAATCTTTGCTTAATAATAGCAATAACTAGGTTATATTATGGTTAGCATTGGTCATCTTTCTCCTTAAGAATTAGTCAAGCTGGATGCATTGGCTGGCATCTGTAGTCTCAGCTTCTTGGAAGGCTAAAGCAAAAGTATCTCTTGAGCCCAGGAGTTTGAGACTAACCTAGGTGATATAGAGAGATCCCCTTTGAGAAAAAAAAGAAAAGATGAAGACAAAGATGAAAAGATGAAGAAGAAGAATTGGATTGGTCAATTTTTTTTCTGGTTTTTGGTATGTTAAGAATGTTTGCAGTATGCCCTGAACGTTTTCAATATTATGGTATGAGACTCTAAATTCTCGTAAAATCTCTTAAAATCCTCCTAAGAATGGTAATTTCAATTCTTTATGGTTTAGCAAGCAAGTATTAAATTAAATTTGTTCTGAAAATTGTCTCTCAAATTCTGTTCACAGCAGTTTTAGCATCAGTTTAGTTTCAAAGCCTATGCTATACTGTTTGTTTATCCTTCACATGTGCCACTTAGAGTTTGATCTGAGACATGAATGATGGTTTAGATCCTAGTTAATTCTCAAAGCCTTTGTGTACTTCTTTGGGAGTGTTCCACACATGCACTCCTTAGAAAAGGTTCTACATACAGATTTAGGAATCTCCTGGGAGATATTTCCCTTGGATATTTCGTCTTTTATTTCCTTCCCTTTCCTTTACCTCTAGTAGGTAGTTTGTAGGGCCCCATTCCAGTTATTATGGCCATATATATAGATTACTTTCAGAGTTTCAGCTTATCATACCATTGCATGCTTCCACACAAATGGTTCACATTATTAAGCATCTAGGAAAAAAAGTGTGTGTGTGTGTGTGTGTGTGTGTGTGTGTGTGTGTGTGTGTATATATATGGAGAGAGAGAGAGATAAATTTCTTTGAAAAAATTCCTCTCTTTTAGTACAATAGACATCCCATTTTCTGCATTCGAGAGACAAGTTTTTCTTAGAGTTTTAGGTGCTCAGATTTTTCAAACTGCACAACTGCAGTTTAATGCCATAACTGAAGCTTACTTCAGGGTAAAAGAAAAGAAAAGAAAAAGAAAACATGTCCACAGACACAAAGAGAAAGAGAGAGAGAGAAAGAAAAACAAATGACCATTCTTCCTACACTCCAGGACTGGCAGAGACTTTTTCTCTACAAGCCCTCTGGCCAGAAAAAATCCTTTTCAAAGTTTTTCTAACATCTGTCATGCATTTTCTTAATTTAGCCTGCACTCCTGTCAGAGAATAAAGGAATAATAAAAGAAACAACCCAGAAAACTTATTGCCGCCATGTTGTTGTTCTTCAAATTTTAGCTTCACTCACCTATCTGCCTGCTGTTATTTATTTCTCAGAGTCCTGAGGTAGTTCCTTTAAGTATTTTGCTCAATGTTTTTAGTTGTAATCAGTGGCAGAGACAAGCTGCAGTGACTTAGAACATTTTGTCTGTAACTAAAAGTATTCAGGCAAGATACTTCTTGTATTTAGACTAGATACTTAAACAAGATAAATAAAGACATGATTTCACACAATAACGAATACAAAATGTGGCAATTTCATTTGTAATTATCACAAATTGAAAACATTTAAAATCTCTATCAACTGCTGTAGTGATCATAAATTGTGGTTACCTGTACAATGAGTTATTACTAAACATCTAAGAAATATGAACTATTGACACAAGCAAGACATGCATGAATCTCAAAAGCATTATAATAAGAAAAAGAATCCAGGCACAAAAAAACTATATGCAGGTTAATTTGATGTATAGAATAGTCTAATAAAGAAAAAAGCATAGTGGTGGAGTAGTGATTGCAAAGGGTCACAGGATGTGGAAAGGGGCTTTTAAAAAGGGATACAAGAAAGTTTAGGAAGTAACAGAAATGTTCTGTATCAGAATTATGGTGGCAGTGGTTGCATGACTTTATGCTCTTGTCAAAACTCATAAATCATACACTTAAAATTGGTGACTTGTACTGTATGCCCATTTAAAATTCAATAAAGATGATTTTAAAATGTAAACATAGATGCAATGTATGTTGTATTTTCTCCCTGTATCCCTCTATTATGTTAATACAGTATTTTATGTCTTGTGAGTTTGATTATCAATACAAACCTAAAACACTGTGTGGTGATTTTAGGAGAAGTAATATTGTATGTCAAATTGATTCAGTACTCCTCAATATTGTTTAATATGAAGAAAAGTCCCTTAACCAATTTGCATACTCTGTTTTCATGCCAATTCTTCCCACTGGCTCAAAAATCTTCCCCAAAGGACTTACACCCACTTGAAGGAGACTTACAGAATAAAGTTAAGTTTTATTCTATCTGCGTAAGTTCAAAGGCTTTAAGCTATGATCTGGAATATAAACATTTTACTCCCAAATGCCATAGTGGACATCCTCTTAGGCCATTAGGAAAGCAGAATTCAGAATCAATGTGACCCTTCATTGAAATAATTTCATCTGTGATGTGACCCATTTAACTAATTTGTGGGAATCTAGTAATTACTAATTATATCTCTGAAAATCATTGGCCAAATTTCCATCTGTAATTGATTCATAGAAGCTATATATTCATCAGTACTTGAAATAAAGGTAAACGTTCCAATCTATAGTAAATAAAAAAAATATGTACTTACATTTAATTGGAAAATATCACCAAAAATACATTATTTTTTAAATGTAACAAACATTATGCTTTTGAATAAGAATCTTTTTCAGGTTTGAACAATAATTTCAACAGGCAACATAGAAATAGCTATGTCTCTCTACCAAATCTAGTCATGGCCGTCTTCTCCATTTAATCTTTTGTAACACATTTAGAATTTGACTTGAATATTAGATATCAGTTCATCAAGCTGTACTTTCATGCTAAACAAGAACACAGAATTTGCAAATAGTATACACTCCATAAATGTCTGTTGAATAAAAGAATACATTTTTTACAGATAAATAGATTACTTAATAACCCTTAAGTGCCATGATACTCTAAAACAGCTAAAGCACTAAAAAATAAAAAAGCAAGAAAAAGCATCATAAAATGACTTATTCTACACAGGTAATAGAAGAGATCTGAAGAACTCATGTTTGAGTATTTTTTACCTGAATGATAATGTGAGATTCTTGTCTCTAAAATAAGATATCCCCAGATAAGTATGCTCTGTCTCAGATTTTCAAAATGGAAAGAATGAAGCAACTCAGGAACTTTAAGAATATAAAGCACATAAATAACTTCATAAAAACACTATCATTTTGATTGTTATAGTTTATGAACATTTATATTATTTTTAAATAACCACCATAAAATCGTTACAGATTTTATCTAATAGATATGTATTTTTCAAATACCGCATGTTCTCACTCACAGGCGGGTGTTGAACAATGAAAACACATGGACACAGGGAAGGGAGCATCACACACCGGTGTCTATTAGTGGGAACTCGGGGAGGGACAGTTGGGGGTAGAAAGGTTGGGGAGAGATAACATAGGGAGAAAAGCCAGAAATAGGTGGTGGGGAAAGGAGGCAGCAAGCCATGTTGCCATGTGTGTGCCTGTGCAGCAATCCTGCATGATCTGGACATGTAACCCCAGAATCTAAAGCATGATAAAAAATATTTTTTAAAAAGTTATGTATTAATTATTGGCTGGACTATCTTCTAAAATACTTGGAAGAAGTAATTCTTCATCTTCAATTCCATCCTCTAGTAAGTTAATGTTATTTTGGGGAACCCAAACATTAGATTACAGACATAATAGCACACCTACATTTCAGTCCCTGCACAGTAAATTGAACCAATTATTTATCATATTTGGTAATGTTTTCTCATCTTTAAATGAGGATACAAATTCCTTTATTAAGAGGTGTAACCTCTTTACCAAGTCTTTACTAATAAGTAAAAGAGATAATAAAATTAATTATAATTAAATATTATTACCATTAATTAATCAGACAAAGACAAGCAATTCAGAAGAATGCTCACTCTAGAATCTCATTTCATGGTTTCTTCACGTATTTCATAACTTGTAGTCTTTACGAAGGAAGTTCTTGAAATGGATCCTCCTTCCCACAAAACTCTTTATCTCGGCAAGTTTTTGTGATATTGGCCTCAAAGTTCCAACAGTAGTGATCACTAAAGAATAAAAACACCTGCAAAAACACATTCTTGTTTTTAATCCTCCCTGGGTTCTCATCTCCCACCTTGTGCTTTTTGTGCTTAATCTCTTGTGGGTATTATCATAAACCACTATAAGTCTCCTATCAAACTATAGTATCTCTTACTAGTTTTTTTGTGTATGTGTGTGATAAGAACATTCAACATCTAGCAAAGTATAAAGTATTCAATATAATGTTGTCAGCTATAGACGCTATGCTGTACAGTAGATCTCTAGGACTTATATTGTATAACCAAAACTTTGTGCCCTTTGACAAGTATTTCCTCATGTTCCTTTCCACCTAACCCCTGATATTAGTCAATTTTATACTCTGCTTCTAGGAGTTTGACTGTTTCAGATTCATCATACAAATGCTATTAATTATTTTTTCTTCTAAATTTGTTTTATTTCACTTAACATATTGTTCTCCAGGTTCATCTATATTGTCACAAATTATAGTATATCCTTCTTTTTTGAGGCTAAGATTCCATTGCATTGTACCACATTTTCTTTATCCACTCATCTGTCAATGAACATTTATCTTTTCAAAACTACAATATCCCTTGTGTCTTACTATCATTGAAAAAAAATAGTTTTCATTATTATAAAGTAAATCATTTTGTTAGTTTGACCATATGTGCCACAATCTATAGCTAAACATGGTTGACATATGTTGGGGAAGATGTAGTACCATGTTTTATTTTGCAATTAAGGATTGAAAAAACATACCTGAAAATATGTAGCTCAATGCCTGATCTATATGAAGTTTCAAAATTACTGATTCTGTTTAGCTTGAAACAATAATGATTTAATGTATAAAACATAATAGTTTACAACACTTTAAACAAATTTGTTGCAAATAAATTGAAATACTCAGAAAAGGGGCTATAACAATACTCTCTGTCTTTGAAGTTAACGTTGTATTCTCTTATTTACAAACTTTTTCTCTAACCATTGTCAACATTTTCTCTACATCAGATAATTGACTTACTTTGCATCGTTGTGTTTACTTCTCAGTTACTCTTCATTGAACACTTTTTCAATGTGTTTCGTTTTTCTTATTGGGATTTGGCAAATTATCCTGTTAAACATTCTTTCAAAATGATTTTTAAAGACCTCTGGTGTATCAATTCCTTCACTGTATTGATTTCAATATGCATTAGTTGAACCAACTATTGCAAACCCTTCAAAATACTATTGCTTTTTTCTAGCTTTGAAGGTTCTGTATAATTGATGGAAGTATTTACGCCCTTTAGAGTTTACTCCAATTGTTAGTTTTCATAATAACAAGCAATTGTTTCTTGGATCTATTTTTTCTGTTGAATATTTTCGGTTAATAGTTTGGGTGACCTCTTTTAATCAGTGAAAAACCTAAAAATGCGTTGGTTAAAATGGCATTGTTTTTGTTTCTTTCAAATCTTGACCTTCAAAATGGAACAAAATTTTAAAATACAATTACTAGAATTGAGTTATCTGATCATAGTAGGTTAAAGACTTTTTTGTATTTTATGAAAATAAGCTTTAACAAGCAAGAGAATAAAAACATCTCAAAACAGAAAGCAGTATCAAACATGAATAGATATTACTCTTTAAAATATGAGTGATCAAGACAAGTTTAGAAAATGTTCAATATTCCCAACACTCTCCCAAAGAAGAAAAGATATATAAAAGTGAAACACTATTTATAATATTATTAGTTTATTAAAAATGAAATGCTATAGGATAGGTTTTGATAGTTTGAAGAAATTGGCATTGTTATATACCACAAAAGTTAATTTAAACTGTATTAATATATACCTATGTATAAACACAGATACAATACACATATAGTTATATAGGCATATAAATCAATATAGGTATGTTTTTGGTGCTGAAATTATCAGATATTTATAAATTTATAATTTCATTTTTTCTGTTTTACAAAGTATCTAAAATGAACATATTTTTCTTTATATTTCAGAAATATAATGCTTATTAAAAAGAAAGACAGAAGTGAATGAAACTACAAAATAATCATTCCTGTCTAAATGATCTATTTCAGGGTAAGAGGAGGTCAAAGAGAAGGATTTTAAGTATACCGTAATTATATTAGTTTTTTGTACTTAACTTCAGAGGTGTTATGGGAGAAGTAGTTTACATAATTTCAGGTGACTTCACTCTTAGTTCTGATCATTCAAGTTTCTCTAAAGCTAGTTTAAATCTCAAATTTGTTGTTAATAATTTTAGAAAAGAGGGACTATGTTCTACATGTATGGAAAAATGTAGACCAGATATAAGCATCATTTTTTAAAGAAAAGATGGTTAGTAATCACTTAAAGGCCCATCACTTTTGTAATGTTTTTAATTTGAAAGGTAGCTTGTTTATCAAAGCTTGTTTTTCCTTAGTTTACATAATGATATGTATTGTATTAACTTTATTTTTGAACAGTTTTATATAGCACTAGGAGATACTCTTGGCTAATTTGTATATCCTCTGCCTTAGTCTTGGAATCAACCATTTCTTTAAGAAATTCTGGTTTCTTCAATTGAAGATTCTGTTAGAAACCAAGATATAGGTTGCAGGTATGATTATTGCTGCTGTAGTGTCATTAAACCTAGGCCCTCTCAGCTGGCAGAACAAGGACATATATGTGCATATACTGACATATGCATATATGCATATATATATATTTCTATATGTAATAATCTATAGCTATATTAAGCTAAATGTGAGTTCATACTGATTCTTCCACTCTACTCCCTTAGCCCATGGATGATTCTACACTCTTTCCCTTTCCGATCTGTAATCTACCACTCCAATAGTAAAAACCTGGCTCTCACAACCTGCCATCTAAGTAATTATTTAATTTCATTATACACATATTGATACCTATATTTTAGTTTCAGAATGTTAACTCATACATTCACAGAAAAAAAATTATCAATGACAGTACAGTGCTAATATGTCATTTAATCACATAGATTCCATTCATTTTCAAAGTGATTTAAGTCTTCAGCGCTTTTTCCCACATAACTTCAGTAAAGTTGTTGCACACATTTTAAGACACTTAGATTATTTTTTCATTCTATACTGGAATACCTGGATCTCCTAAATTATTTTCTAAAATTTGTGTGGATTAAGTTTATTTTGTGCAGTGTACAGTTACATGGGTTTAAACAAATACATAGTGTCCACCTTCATAATATCATACAGAATAGTTTCACTGCCTTAGAAAGATCCTACACATGTGACCTATTCAAGGTTCCTCTCTCAACTCCTGGGTCCCTGGTAACTACTGATATGTTTATAGTGTGTA
This sequence comes from Alouatta palliata, assembly GCA_004027835.1. Taxonomy (NCBI): domain Eukaryota; kingdom Metazoa; phylum Chordata; class Mammalia; order Primates; family Atelidae; genus Alouatta; species Alouatta palliata. The sequence goes on from PVKV010018334.1 coordinate 18,102, forward strand.
TAATTTTTCATGTCCAGAGTGTTGTATAATTGAAATTACACAGTTTGTAGATTTTCAGAACTGATTTCTCTCACTGAGAAATATGCCCTTAAGTTTCAGTCATTTCTTTTCATAGATAAATGTCTCATTTATTTTTATCACTGTATGCTAAAAATTTCTTTTATGTACATAATGTAGTTTTTTTACTATTCATTCACCAAGACTCTTTGACCACTTCTATTCAACATAGCACTGGAAGTTCTAGCCAGAGCAAATAGGCAAAATTTTTAAAAAATGAATAGAGGACATCTAAGTCAAAAGGGAAGAAGTCAAATTATCTTTGTTTGCAGATAATCTGATCTTATATTTAGAAAAACCTAAAGAAAACACTAAAATCTCTCAGAACTAGTAAGTGGATTCAGTAAAGTTTCAGACAACAAAATCAATATGCAAAAATCAGTAGCATTTCTGTACACTAACGGTGATCAATCTGAAAGATAAATCAAAAAGGCAATCCCATTTACAACAGCTACAAAATATACGATAACTAGGAATAAATTTAACCAAAGAAATGGAGGATATCTACAAAGAAAACTGTAAAACACTGATTAAAAAAAAAATGGAAGAGGATACAAAATACGAAAAGATATGCTTATGGATTGAAATACTTAATATTGTTAAAATATCTGTGTTATTCAAAGCAACTACAGATTCAATGCAATCTCTATCAAAATACCAATGAAATTATTCATGGAGATAGAAGAAACAACCTTAAAATTTGTGTGGAACCACAAAAGACCCTGAAAAGCTAAAGCAAGACTGAGCAAAAAGAACAAAGCTGGAGGCATAAAACTATCCAATTTCAAATACACAGCAAAGCAGTAGTAACAGAAAGAGTATGATTGTGGCATAAAAACAAACACATATACCAATAGAATGGAATAAAGAACACAAAAATAAATCCATATGATCACAGCCAACTCATTTTGGACATAGTTGCAAAAGCCATCCTTTCAGAAGATGACAGTCTCTTTAGTAAATGGTACAAAAAAAACTAGATATTCATATGTAGAAAAACAAAACTAAATTCCCATATTTCATAATATAAAAAAAAAATCACCTCAAAATGGACTAAAGACCTAAATGTAAGACCTAAAATTATGAAAGTGCTAAAATAAGACATAGGCAAAATGCTACAGAACACTGGTTTAGGCAAAAATTAATTTTGTGAGTACTCAAAAGCGCAGACAACAAAAGCAAAAATAGACAAATGAGATTACATCAAGCTAAAAGTTTCTGCACAATAAAAGAAACAATGAGTCAAGTGAAGAAATAACCTATGCAATGGGAGAAAATATTTGCAAACCCTTCCTCCCACAAGAAATTAATAACCAGGATATATAAAAAACTCAAACATCTCAATAGCAAAAAAAAAAAAAAAAAAAGAAATTATAAAATGGTTCAAGAACCTGAATAGATATTTCTCAAAGAAAGACATACCAATAGCCAACAGGTATGTTAAAACTGTTGGTGGGAATGTAAATTAATACAGCTATTATGGAAAACACCATGGAAATTCCTCAAAAAGCAAAAATTAGAAATAACATATGATGCAGCAATCCCACTGCTGTATATATATATTCAAAAGAAAGGAAATTAGTATATTGAAGAGGTATCTGTACTCCCATGTTTGTTGCAGCACTATTGATAATAGCCAAAATATGGCATTAATCTAAGTGTCCATCAGTAGATGAATGAGTAAAGAAAATGTAGCATAAACACAACAGAATATTACTCAGACACAGAAAATAATAAAATCCTGTCATTTGCAGGAACCTGGATGGAAATGGATGCCATTATGTTAAGTATATTAAACTAGGCACAGAAAGACAAATAGCACATATTCTCACTTCTATGTGGAAGATGAGAAAGTGAATATCATGGAGGTAAAGAGTAGAATGGTGCTTACAATAGGGGAGGAAGAGAAGCAGGGAAAAAACAATAAACAGATGTTAGTTAAGGGATATAAAAATACAGTTAGATAAAAGAAATAATTTCTAGTATTTAATAGTACAGCATGGAAATTATAGTTAATAATAATTTATTGCATACTTCAAAATTGCTAGAAGAGAAGCATTGTATAATCTCTACCCAAAGAAAAGATATCACAAGGTCAGGAGTTTGAGATCAGCCTGGCCAACATGGTGAAACCCCGTCTCTTCTAAAAACACAAAAATTAGCCGGGTGTGGAAGCGCATGCCTGTAATGCCACCTACTCAGGAAGCTGAAGCACGAGAATCACTTGAATTCAGGAGGCAGAAGTTGCAGTTAGCAGAGATCACACAATTGCACTCCACCTTGGGCAACAGACCAAAACTCTGTCTCAAATAATAAATAAATAAATAAAAAGAAAGAAAATATAAATGTTTGAGGTGATGGATACCAAATTACCCTGCTTTGATTATAATACATTGTATATAGGTATCAAAATACCACATGTACCCCCAAAATTTGTGCAACTATTACATATAAATACAAAAAAGACATATTGGTTGCTTCTAATTTGTAGGAATTATAAATAAAGCAGCTATAAAGGTTTTTGTTTGGTCCTAAGTTTTCAAATCAATTTTACAAATACCCATGAGTGTGATTGGTGCTGCATATTTACAGTTTTGTAAGAAATTGCTAAAATATCTTTCAAAGTTGTAGCACATTGCTTTCCACTAACAATTAGTGATTCAGTTTTTCTGCATGTCTTTTTGTGTTATATTATTACATTGATTGATGTTTTAAACATTGTACCAGCTTTTAAGGCCTTAATTCCAATTATCATGGTCTATATTTCTTTTTATACACTGCTATATTTAATTTTTTAGTATCTTTTGAACACATCAAATATCTACATTTAGCCATGTAAGTTACAGAAAGATAGCTAGAAAGTTCCTTAATATTTGGTGATTAAACAACACACAAATAACACATGGGTCAAAGAATAAGTTTCAAAAAATTTTAAAGTATTTTTGACAAAATTAAAATTAAAACACAATTTATCAAAATGAGTAGAATATAGTAAAATAGTGCTTTGAGTGAAATTTTTACTATAAATGCACACATAGGAAAAAATGAAAGTTCTAAAATGTAGTCAATAATGTAAACTTGGGTAACATTGAAAAAAATAGAAATGTAAGCCTGCGGCAATATACACTAAATAAAGAATAAAAATTAAAGAAAATATTAGTGAAATTGAAAACAGGAAACCAATGGAGAAAATTACTAAGCCATAAACTGATGCCTTAAAAGATCGGTAAAATTAATTAACCTCTAATTAGACTAACCGATGAAAAAGAAAATAAACTAATTACCAGAAATAAAAGAGGGATCAATCTCATTTTCATTAATATAGCAATAAAGGAAACCATGAGCAACTCTATGATCATAAATTTTATATCTTATATGTAATGAATCAATCCTTTCAAAGACACAAATTACTGCAACTCACAAAAGAATAAATAGATAAATTGAGTAGATCTAGATCTGTTAAAGACAGTGAATCATTAATTAAAATCTCTTCTAGAAAAATAGAAAGAACATTTCCAAACACATTTTATTAAGCCATTATTACCCTAACACCAAAACTAGATAAAGCTATTGCAAGAAAGGAAAAACACAGACCAATATTTTTCATGAGCAAAAATAATGAAGAAAATATTAGCAAAGTGAATTCAACGAGGTACAAAATCATTTTTAATATTATTTCAATATTTTATAATCCTTTTTCTTTTCTTGAAGTTTTCTCAGAGTGTTTTACTTACTCCATGAACACGTGAATCTTCCCTGAAACCAGTTTGGTTATGATTCTGACCTAATATCACCATATTGCAAGAAAACTTCACCCAGGGCTGAGATCCATTTCCTGAAAGTTTTGTTTTCAACAAAAGTACTCCCACAAACTGGGCAGACAATTTAGAATTTTAAGAGTACCACTGTCAAATCACCATGTCTGACACCTTTGGAAATCATTAGCAAATAACTTAACTTCAAGTTCTATTTATTTTTATTTTTTTAATTTAAAAGAATATTTTATTATATTTCTTTAATTTTTATGTTTTATTTCAATAACTTTAAGAGTGCAAGTGGTTTTGGTTACATGAATGAATTTTATAGTGGTGAAGTCTAAGATTTTCGTTTACCCATCACCTGAGTGGTGTGCATTGTAACCAACAGGCGGTTTTTCATCCATCATCCCCCTCCTGCCCTATCCCCTTCTGAGTCTCCAATTACAATTATACCACTCTGTATGCCTTTGTCCTAGATAGTCCTACATATGAGTAAGAACATGTGGTATTTTGTTTTCAATTCCTGAGTTACTTTACTTAGAATAATGACTTCTAGTTCTATCGAAGTGGCTGCAAAATACTTAATTTACTTTTTTATGGTTCAGTCTTCCATGGGGTGTGTGTGTGTGTATGTGTGTGTGTGTGTGTGTGTGTGTGTGTGTGTGTGTGTATACATACAGTACAGTTTCTTCATCCAGTTACCAACTGATGGGCATTTAGGTTGATTCCGTAACTTTGCAATTGTGAATTGTGCTGCAATAATTATACAGGTGCAGGTGTCTTTTTGATATAATGACTTTCTTTTTTTAAGGTAGATACCCAGTAGTGGAATTACTGGATCGAGTGGTAGACTTACTTTTAGTTCTTTGAGAAATCTCTATACTATTTTTCCACAGAGGTTGTAGGAATTTACATTCCCAGCAGCAGTGTATAAGCGTTTCCTTTTCATTATATTCACAACAACATTCATTACTCTTTGACTTTTTAATAGTGGTTTTTCTTGCTGGGGTAAAGGTATATCTCATTGTGGTTTTAATTTGCATTTCCCTAATGATTAATGATGTTGAGCATTTTTTTCATATGCTTGTTGGACATTTGTATATCTTCTTTTGAGAAATGCCTATTCATATCCTTTGCCTACTTTCTAATGTAATAATTTGGTTTTTTTCTCGCTGATTTGTTTGAAAACCTTATAGATTCTGGATATTATTCCTTTGTTGGATATGTAATTTTAATATTTTCTCCCATTCTGTAAGTTGCCTTTTCACTCCGACAATTATTGCTTTCTCTTTGCAAATGCTTTTTAGTTTAATTAGGTCCCATTTATTTATTTTTGTTTTTGTTGCATTTACTTTGGAGTTCTTAGTCATAAACTCTTAGTCTAGGCCAATGTCCAGAAGAGATTTTCCTAGGTTTTCTTCTAGAATTTGTAAGGTTGCAAGTCTCAGGTTTAAGACTTTAATCCATCTTGAGTTAATTTTTATATAAGGGGAGAAATAATTCTCATTAATTCTTCTACAAGTAGCTATCTGATTCACCCTGAAATGTTCCAAGAAGGTTGTCTATAGATGGTATCCATGTCATGCTGCCATGGAAGAAGCCCCAGATGTGTCCTCAGTAGTGGGAGAAGGGGAATAGAAGTCCCCTTCTCCAAAACCCTTCACTAGCACAATGGCTGCCTGACTATTGGGGTAGAGCTGCAGACTCCCTACTGAGCCCAGCACTGCACCTGTACCTGTGCTGAAATAAACTGTTTACAAGTCGAGAGTTCAGAGACTCAGGCCTGCAGTATGGTTTTCTTTGTCCTATGTGGTGTTTCCTTAATGTGATGCCCTTCTCCTTTCCCTTGGAGTAACAATCCCTACAGGACAGACTATTGTGACTTCTTGTCTTCTTCTGAGCTCTTCTGAATCTAGCTGTTGACTGGAACTGCCACACTCCAGGATGGTGCTGGGGAATGTCTGTAAGAAATCCAGTGATGTGACCTCTCCTCTAATCTCCTAGAAGTGGGTACCAACATCAGCACTGACAGGAGTGGGAGGAGAATGGCATAGACTCTGAGATTTCCTTGGTTATAAACAGCCTTAGTATATTGGCTTTCTCAGATGCCAGATGTAGTAATAATGTACCTGGCACATAGACAGACTCAAGATCTGGTTAGCCAAGGTAATCAAGGGAATCGAAATAGCTGAGATCATGCAAAAATTTTCTCTTTAGTGTTATGTTGTTGTGCCTGCAAATATTGTAATGAGCTATGCCAGTTGACCTCTATCTAGGAGGTGATTGCAAAAAGCATCAGCTCTGGTGCTAGTGGTGGAAGTGGTGGAATTTGTGTTTTCCTTGTGTTACCCAGGAAACGTACCCTGGTGCCTCAGGCAAGAGGGACAGCTAAATGTTCCTATTGTGTTTTGCTACCAGGGTGGGTGGAGAGGCCAAGTAGGGGTTGGGCCAGGTAAGTTTGTGCTCTGGCTCCCTGTGTACAGGCAGAAGCAGTCGCTCCAATGGGGATCAGAAGGCAGTTCCCCAGCCTTTGGAGTAGTGCTCCAGGGAAGAGCGCAGCTGCCTCTGCTGCACAAAAGAATCCACACAGAGAGTGGGGGTGGTAGCAGGCAGCAGTAAGTCCTACTCAGCCTCTACACAATTGGCAAGGCATGTCTCACACTTAGTATTCTGCAAGTGGCAGCCAGCTGGGTTCCAGGCAGCCTGTGCTCAGAACTCAAAACTGCCTCAAGGCCATAAGTTTTCCTGATGGAGACAGAAACGAAGGCTTTTAGGCCTCACCCCTCTACGTCTTCCCATGAAGCAGGGTGTTCAGCTCCTGCGCCCATGTTTATAGCACACCTCTTACTTACCCCTTGATTCTGCTCATCGAGGTTGCTTCCCATTCAATATTCGATTGTAAATCTCAATTGGGAGCTTCTCTCAACCTGTGACCACCACCTGAGTTAGTGGCAGAGTTCTGTGAAGTTCCCTGTGAGGTATGATCTGGAATGGCTTCTCTCTGTCCCCGCTGGAGTCTGGGAGGGAATGCAAAACACGCCCCTATGCCTCTCCTTCTCAAATATCCTCACTGCTCACTAAATTAGCTCCAGTGCTGGGTTACGTTAAGGCCTTCCAGCGGCCGGGTTTGCCTGGCTCCTCTGTGGGAGTGTACATCCTGAAGGCAGTCTCTCTCCCACTCACACTCTGGAGATACATTACTCTGTTTGGTTCGTCAGGTAGGCTACTGCCTGCTGCTTCTTTCAAAGGGCTGGTGATTTGTTAAGTTTTTCTGTAAAGTTTCTGAGTTGCTTCTTGGAAAACAGTTCACAGAGTAAATTTCTGCACACTATTTTCTCTTCCTAAGTGGAAGAGGCATGCTAACAATCTCTCCAGTTCACCATCTTTGCAAGGGGTGAGAGGTGAGGAGGAATTATATCAACTTTTAACATTTGAGATTGGTTGTTCTTTTCTAATATTTTAGCATCATGCAGAACAGCAGACAGATTAGTTGCTATATTTCGTTCTCTGCTTTTTCTCTGTTTTAAACCTACTACTGAGGTTTGGATATGCCTTGAAGCAACAACATTAAATATGATGTTACCTCTTTTTATTCCCTTTCTATGATTATCCAAAGCAGTAATTTAACTTGCTATTCTAGAGTGTTCCTTTCTCACGCTCACTATTAGGCTTAGCAGTCCACTTTCCAAACCTGTATTTGTTCCATTAATGAAGGATATATGCCATGTTTAATTTTTCTGACATTTATCTTTGCCCCTTGCAATCTCAAATAGTTCAGAGTCTTGGTGATCATCTCAGAAAAATCAGCTTTCGATCTATTGAATTAGCTGTTCTTATAAAATATTTTCTTATGATATAAAATTAGTAAGCACTTTTTAAATATGCTGTTTATGCTTCCAATATATTTGATACTAGTCTCTTTGGATTTATGTCATAGATATTCCTAATATTTTGAAAACCAATCTTTTAAAATCTTTCTATTTCCCAGGTTCACTATATCTCTTGTCCTCTACATAGTATTTTCTTAATAGTTTCAGCAAACTGACACAAGTAACAGAAAACCAAACACCACATGATCTCACTCATAAGTGGATGTTGAGCAATGAGGACACATGAACACAGGGAGAGAACATCACACACTAGGGCCTGTCAGGGTTGGGGGGCTAGGGGAGGAATAGCATGAGGTGGGAGTTCGGGGAGGGATAGTATTAGGAGGAATACTTAATGTAGATGACAGGGTGATGCATGCAGCAAACCACCATGGCGTGTGTATACCTATGTAACAAACCTGCAGGTTCTGCAAATGTACCGCAGAACTTAAAGTACAATAATAATAATAATAATAATAATAATAGTTTTTGTTCTTATTCCTTTCTCAAATTATGCTAAATGCATATCCAACCTCACCAACCTAATCTGGATGGCTTTATAAAGCTTGCATTTAGTAGCATTTCTGAAGATACCTTTTGTTCTTGTAGAAGACACCTTTTGTTCAGTCAGTCTCCTGCTAATAGTTTATTTTCCTGAAGAGGTCAATTTTTACCTATTTAATGAATCCAGTTTCTAGCACTTTGAACACTAACAGCCTCATGTTCTTTCCTGAATGCTAAAAGCCCGCCTGGTCGTGAGACACACTGCTGCCATGCCAACAGGCTGGCAAACGTTTATTTTGAACTGACAACAGGCACATCTCTCCTGCTGATTTTGCCCAAAGCTTTTTTGATTCATTTGACATTCACCCTATCAAGTATGCAATTAGAAAGTACTATAACAATTAAAGATTATAGTCCTTCTTAATATTTTCAAAGTTATTCCACAAAGAAGTACACAGAAAATTTTCTATCTTAATATTTATAATTTCAAACTCTTTAGTGTTGTATAATTATTCCTGGGAGGTACAATGTGTGAGCTGTTTACATGAGATGAATGGAACCATGAATTTATAAGTACATGCTCCATTACACTTATAGTGTATTGCTTCTTAATTTACATGTTGCTTTGGGCCATAAAGGAGATTATTCTGGCAATTTTGAAAGAGCCGTTTCAAAATCTGTAGATTCATCTCCCAAGGCTCCTTTTTATTCTGTAATTTGAAAACCATTTGGTGGGCAGAAATTTCACCATGCCTTTGTCAGATAAATTTCCTACTTATCATATTTGGCTGTTGGCAATATGGTGGTTTTAGAAGAAGAAAGCATGAATCCCATGACTTACTCTAATGGGACAGGAAAATTTAGAGCTAGAAGACAAAGAACACAATTACATTTTTATGAGCAATCATGTAAATATATCACTAAAAGTGTTCATTTAAATAGCGTAGTCAAATGTAGAAAGGAGAAGTGTCAGAAGCCAGACTAAAAAATTCTTTTATCTGGCTTCCAGACTGCTCTATCTAAAGACTTGACATGATCAGCTTTATGTGTCTGTCTAAAATGCACCTTAATTAATTAAGAATATCATTAACTAGGATAATATTGGACGAACAAAAAAATTAGAACCTGTGAAGCTTAAAATATAGATATTACATCTACATAAAATGAATAACTTACTTTAGAAGAAAACAATATTTAACATATCCAAACAAGCATACTTGTCACTAAATTTCTCTTTTTAAACAATTCAAAATTATCAATATTTTCTGTGGGGGAAGAAATCTGATAATTATTATTATTTTCCTTTCATATATATGATAACATATTGATTGGATAAAAATATATGGCTGCATTCAAATGCAACCTATTGGAAAATAACACTAATTAAGTCAGAAGATGTGAGTTTTTCACAAATTAATTGTATGTCTTGGAGAAAGTTTCTGAAGCCATCTGTGTAAAACATAATAGCTAGAATAGAAATGGTCATAAGATCATCCTTGGAAAGTGAGAAGTTTGTTCCTAACCTACTACCAAACATAGGTAAACAAAAGAGAGACAAAATTTTGTTTCAGATTTACTGACTTTTGGGAAGTGCACTGTACAGAAAATAAGCGATTGGACACCTACGCTTTGACGATTAAACTGATGAGATCATCAGATTGCCTGGAAATGGCTGGGAAAAATGCCTCTTTGAATGTGTTAGGGAATGTTTCCCAAACTGCACATGCTCTCTGTCCTTTGTCTCACTCTTATCTCTTGGATATTCTTTTGTATTGCGGAGGTTTGTGAATTAAATCTGGGAAAATAGCAGTGTATATTTTCAAAAAGCTCGTAAGATATCTAATATGACCACCTTCTAACACAGCTGAAGAACATTGGTTTAAATTGATTTAACTTTTTTTGACAGTTTATGTAGCTGTGTGGACAATAATTTGCTAACTTTTCCCAAACAGAGATATCAATATTATATAAAAATTCACACTTTTTAAATTAACTTGTGAACTTTATCAATGGAATTCTTGAAATTCAATATCTTTTAATTATAATTTTAGTGAATCATCACTCTTGAACTTCAAAAGTATTGTTATTAAGGTTAATCTGGACTGTTATTTCATCATAATTATAGATATGTCATATTCTGTATTATACCTTATAATTGCTCATTCTACCTTATAATGTAAATATTCATTAGATATTTAGTTTTCCTTCAATATATAAGGCCTTTGCAAACACGTGTCTTCTTCCTCCTGAACATTATCTCTGGACATAAGCCGTGGGAGGAAAGTGTTTCCTGAAAAAAAGATGAACAAAGGTAATGGAAAGCTCACTGAGAGAAAGCAGATAACATTACAAGCCTGATGCTACAGTGCTTGTTATGTAGGCCCAATAATTTATCCTTATCAGGGCCCAAAGATGAATAGAAAATGCACAGGTAACTAAAGCAAAAACAAATATATAGCACTCAAAAGTGCAGTTTATTAAATGTATACACGTACAAGGCAGAACACTAAGTTTATCCAGCTTAACCCTTTCCACAACTCTATGAGGTAAATAATGTTTTACCTATTTTAGTGATGAGTTTAAGTAACTTCTTGAGGCTGTAGAATAGGTAACACTATGGTAAACTGGCATGTGCCTCAGTTCGGTATGACTCTAAATGCATGGACTCCAGAGATATGTAGAGATCAGTATTAGAGACACTTGTTTTCAGCTTACTAGGTATAGCATCTAGGGAAGCTGCTGATAACCCCAACACAGTCCTGAAGACTCATATGTGTACTTAATAAATTGGTTTTGCTACTGATACTTAAAGTACATGGACAACAAAATCACAATCAAAATGATTTGTAAAATATAAAATAAGATCAAGGAAAGTTTAGTAATTTAAATATTCAGCTACTTCAACCTAATACTGCCCCATAACAACAATATCACTGGTTGTGTCTCAAACATAGAAGTGCTCTTCAAGTACATATTAAAAACTTTGTTGGAAGGGAATATGTATAGATAGATGCAGATATATAGGTCTACAGACAAAAAGATATATAGATGCACATGTAACACATCATATTTTCGTCATACAAGCAACAAAAATGCTTCCCCAAATCTTCAAAATACTGAGAGTATGTAGTAGATAGACAGTGAAAATGTTAAAGTTCAGAGCATTTTAAAGATACGATCAGAAAATTTCCTTTGGCCAATGAGAAGAAAAAATAATCACTCATATAATTTCTAGCAGCCAAACACAAAGCAAAGGTCTTGTATAAAAGTCTGGAAATTCCTAATATTAGATGGCATAGAATCTTTTTTTACTGGGACGTTACTTAGATGGGTACTACAAATAACTATTCTCATTCTTCTTCCGAGGTAAGGTCTACTTTGCCATTTTTTATGCATTCCTTCCGTAAACAAATACATGAATTTCCTTGATCTTAAACACTAATATATTAATCATAATGATATATTGATAAACACTGGTATGTATAAATCATTTCAAATTTTATTTCATTTGCTGCTTTCAAATATTTTAACCACTTCCCGTTATTCATAGAATAAAATAAGCAATCATCGTCATGGTCTACAAGTTCTTGAGTACTTTAGTCATTTTAAAAATTTCTCCAGGCTTATGTTCCATCACTCTTTCGCTTCAGATATTAATAATAAGTTTTTCATAGTTCTTCAAAAGTTCCTTTATCTTTCCAGCCCTTGGCCTTTGAACATACTGTCCTTTTAGTGAAACACTTCTATTTCTACGTGGTTTTCTAGCTAAATCCTATTCATCCTTTAGTGCATACCTTAAGAATTACTTCTTTAGTGAAGCTATTCTCAAAGACAGGTAAAGTCTTTTACTGTTAATATACTATTAATATAAAATAATATTAATCTCCAGTGCTTACTGTTTGTAAGAGCTAAACTGATACTTACAATAACTTACACATAGTATGTTTCAAATAAAAAATGAATAAATGATTCTTCTGTGCTTTTACTGAATTCCAAAAGTATTTTGGAATACTATACTTAAGAAAATCTAGATACATTAATATGAGGTTAAGCCCTACTCTGAAAGTTATTTTGTTTCTTGTGGGTGACTTTTCAACTGAAGCATTTTTTAATAATATTGATTTGTGTTGTTTCTACCCCATTTAGAAGTACTGCATACAGTAAGTCTCAAATTTAGAAACAGCGACATTTCAATTAAGTAGTTTTCGAAATTGTTTCATCATCTATTTTTTTTTTTTTTGGTGATGAGAGTTTAACTCCTTAAATTAATGGAATATCTCTGATTTCTTTTACCCTCCACAATATTTAGTGTTGGAATCTTTCTCGCTATCACTTTTATTATACCATCATCTTTATTGACTACATGAACGGAGAGTTTATTTAATACCAGATACAATCTTCACAACAATTTTGAGATGAGTACAACTGTTGTCCTCATTTTAAAAAATTAATAAACCGAGGCAATCTTCAAAGTGACTTCTTCCATTAGCCAATATCGGAGACAACTTTAATCCAGGAAGCCTATCTAAGAGTCTCTTTAAAACTGGCATAAAAGAATATGGGTTTTGTCATGTAAGATTGCCAGAATATCTAATAATCTGTGTATTCATAACAGATTGCATAAATACACTCAAAAGCAGAACCACAGATACTTGGAATAGAGACACTAGACAGATAGTTCATCAGTGTGTGCTTCTGCATCTGCCCACGAAGGGGGTATCAAATTAACATCAAACACAGTTACCAATAACAAAACTCGTTCTGATATTCGTAACTCTTTTCTCTGAATCTAAATATATTGCTAATAACAATGTCATTCTGTTTCTAATATCATAGTAGCTTGCTGTAATAAAGAAGCAAAAATCAGTTATCAATGTACGCTTCCTGACATTAGCTTTCCTCATGAAGTTTAGTGTTTTTTTCTCCTGTATGTTAGTACTTTGTATGACTAATAGCTTATATGTTTTATTAACTAGCAAGTGGTTCTATTTTGTTAATTACTAAATCAAATAGTTGTCAACTATGTCTGGATTTTCTCAAACGTGAAAAAAATACAAAGAAGGTATTATAATTATAAAGTTGCACCTATTTTGCATGTTTGAAATGTTAAGAAACAATATGTGAACATTTTAGAAAATTTGACTATAAAAATAAAATTGAGAAAAAATTGTTTAAAAAATATTTAATAATGTAACTATCTTATTAGTTTGATATAAAACTAAATAAATAGTTCTTATTCTCATTCTCTCTCTTAAAAATAGAAAAATCTTTTTGATCTCTATTTTTCAGAAAATTAGATATATTTCCCTTCTGCAGTTTTCAATAAATATAAAAATATAAACAGACTTTTGCCACCTTATGTAAAGAAGATCTAAAATAAATTTTCACCCAAAATGAAGAACAATCAAAAGGGTTGACACTTATCCAAGTTTGAGCCTATTCCAGTATTTTTCAGTATGGTAGGTCACTCCTGCATTGCTTCAAAGAAATACTTGAGGCTGTGCAATTTACAGGAAAAGATGTGCATTTGACTCACCATTATGCAGGCTGTATAGAACACAGAGCACTGCTATCAGCTTCTGTTGAGAACCTCAGGATGCTTACAATAATGATGGAAGGTGAAGAGGAAACAGGTGTCTTACACGGTAAGAGTGGGAGCAAGAGAGACAGTGAGAAGGAGAAGCTATATAATTTTAAAACAACCAGATATCATGAGAACTCACTATTTTGAAGCAGCACCACGCCCTGAGGGATCCACTATCATGACCTAAAAACACCAGGCCCCACTTCCAACCTTGCCCCACTTCCAATACTGTGGATTACATTTCAACATGAGGTATGGGGGGACAAATATTCAAACTGTATCATTCATACATAGAGGAATAGAAAAGAAAGACCAGGTAGTCTCAGACATGGAGAGAAGATCACTGTCTAAAGCCTTTCGAGTATGGGGGGGGGGTCCAACCGTGCTGTTTCAAATTGGATGCCTGAAGTTTCCTGTATATTTTCAATAACCTATCTTTATATGCTGGGCTTATCAAAAGATTCTTGGTCCTTGAAACTAAATGTTTCCTGAGTAAAACAACCTCATTCTAAACAATTAACCTGAGAGTGCATTTGTCATGCAATAGAACTTCTTTTGATTGTAAATAGATAAACAAAGCTGTTTATATTTGGATTATGTAATATATAAGAAGGATAATCCTTCATCAGGTATATTCAGATATTGACCCCTTACTTTACAATTTTTTTTACTCTAGTGGTATAACTATCAAATAAAATGTTTATTTTTAGAATCTTCAATATATTAAAGTTTTAAAAAGCAAAGCAATAAATACATTTAAAAATTAGGAATGACTGAAAAACTATGTAAGAACTATTTGTATTTTTATCTAACTCCATAACTACCTCTAAATTATATAGACAAAAAATCATAGAAAAAGTCTGAGTTCTAGGTTATCCTCATTAAACTGTGACACTTATCTTTATGTAAGTATCAATCATAAAATTCCCTTCTCCCTCTCTTTACAAGTGCAGCTACTGGTAGTGGTGACACCAAAGGCTAGTTTAAACACATACAGCATCATTCTTAGAGTCAGTTGGGAGTGGCCACTGTTCAGTGATTCAGACTTGAGAGAGTTCCACCCTGGTCCTTTGTACAATACCTTCCTTACGGGGAAAAGAGCTCCTAAGCCCAAAGTTATATGGTTACCTTGATCCGATATCCTTTCTTCCAGATCACCGTCCTGATAACCGTCACCTAAAAAACCCAGATTAAATGTTTCACAAGTTTGTTCCAGGACCTGCATAGAAATGGATCTCCTCTTCAATGTGTCCTCTACAGGGTGGGCTATGCTGCAATTATGTTTATTTTTAAGCCTAGGAATAGAAGACAGAGGACAAAGAGTGGTTCTTGTCACACACTGTTGACAGCTTAAAGTAGGCTGGTGTGTCCACGCTCAGGTGCAAAACTCCCCTCATGATGAGAGTTTAAACCTGGTAGAGATAGAGAAGGGGAGAGCAGCCAAAGGCCAGGAGCTGGCTCTTTCCTTACTAGCATATTCAATGCTCAGAGCTTAGAAGAATCTAAGAACACTCCACTCAAATATGACTTTCCACATTATTAGGAAGGTATGTGTGTCAGGTTAAGAAGATAAAACATATTTCATTGATTGGTTTATAAGTTTGGGGTATTCAACACATAGTATGTGGACTTTAATTGATATTATCACTCTCTGAACTACAAATATGTTAAGACCAGAGATAAGACTTAGTCTTTTCTCCAGTAGTATCTATCAACTGGCAAAATAATTGGTCTGGAATATCAACACATTTTAGTTTTATTTTAAGTGTAATGCGAACCTGGATTCTAAGCAGACTGGTACTTTTTCCTCTTCTGTAGTAATTCTGGGACCACAACTGGATAATGAATTACTCTTAGACTAGGCTGTGCATATTTTGGGTCCCAAATTATTTCTATTCAAGGTATCCTGTGGTATTTGCTTTTAGATTTAGAACTGTTGCTATTCAGATAGTTTTCAGTGTTTGGTAATGTACTGGCTCAAGCAGGTCTTTAAATTCCTTATGTCTGTCAGTTGACTTTGCTGAAAGTCTGTATTTCCTTCTAATGTTCTGCAAACTTTTTGCTGGGTGGTACTGCAGTCCTTTGTTCTTCTGCACTGTAGTGGCTCTCAAGCCCACTGGTGGCTTACTACATACCTTTTAGAGAAGACCAAGGAGTGTCAATCATATCATTCTGTCCTCACTATCATTACTCAATTCAACCCAGTACACAGATCTATTAGTCAGTGAGTTTCTAGAGGTGTACATTTTCTCTGGTCCAGTCAGCATATCTTTCTTATTAATCAGTATCTTTTTCAGTCTAAAGAAAGAAAAGGAAGGCACAAGATAGCCAATAAGACATAGCTAGGAAAAGCCTTTCCCACCAAGTGAGACCATAATATCAAGTAAATGAACATATATCCAACTCAACTTTTGAAAAACAAATTGAGAGTTGATAGAGAAGTGACATCGACAATGAGGCTGAAGTGGAGGAATATGAGAGCCCTGCAAAGGATTGCTGTGTGTGCCTGGACTCATTCTTGTCCCTGACTGACTCCTAAGGAAGTGGTGAGTTAAATAACTGTAAGGCAACCCACTCTCATC
Organism: Alouatta palliata; assembly: GCA_004027835.1. Lineage (NCBI taxonomy): Eukaryota > Metazoa > Chordata > Mammalia > Primates > Atelidae > Alouatta > Alouatta palliata. Next base: position 34,456 of record PVKV010018334.1, read on the forward strand.
ATGGAAACCTAGCTACAAGGGATCCCACCAACCCCATAGACAGTCAATCTGGTAGGAAGGAGATACTTCCCAGAGAGTAGGCAGATACAGAGCTCAAAGTATTTTGAGCTAGAGTGTTTTGTAAAGAGACAGCTGCAGTGAAATACAGCCATATGTGTCCATCCCATAGGGCTCTCCATACTGCTCTGAGTGACTCTAGCCTTTCTTGACTACCAGACCTAGAGAAAACAAGGTTATCTTTTCCATAAGATTGGGGATGTCAGATCTGTATGCACCTTACTTACAAGCCACTCCAAAGGTTGATACCTGGCCACACCCACAGAAGCAGGCACATAGCACAGTTTCAATTGTTCCACTGAATTGCCTTTCTGGAGGCCCCCACTGGAGCACTTTGCTGGCTACTTATGCTGGAGCACTTCCCCCTGAGGATATAAGGAGGGAATACACACAAATACAAATGTTATGTTAAAGTTTTATAGGAGCATTGTGACCTGATCAAGGACAAAGAAGTTTCATAATCTCTTCAGATCCTCACTGCTACATAGATGTTTCTGGTCAACAATCATTTCTTGACCTCAACCTCCTCCCTCTTCCCTCTTCCCCTAATATAAAAGGAGTCTAAAATTCATATTAACTTAAGATGGTTCTTTAGGATGCAAGTCTGCCATCTTCTTGGTTGGCTGACTTTCTGAATAAAGCCACGATCTTCGCCCCATCAACTAGGCCTTCACTTATTGGCTGATATACAGTGAGCTGTAAAAGGTTTGACATGGTTACAATTTAGTACTTTTATTTTGGAGACAAAATCCAAACTGATTTCCCATTTTTTCAACATTTTGGTTAAAAATTATAAATTGAATCTTGTTTGCTTATGATCTACTGCTTCTCTTTATTGGTAATTTTAAAACAGTGAAATTAATTTTTATAGAAAAAATCTACCATATGAAATAAGGACATAATTATATTTTATGCATTAAATTATATATTGTTATAAAAATATGTTTATTAAACTATATATGCACATAGAAAATTCAGAGTTTATTTTGGGTCGTTAATTTGTTTAAAGTTATAAATAGAAAAATCTAATTTGCATTAATAGTAATCTTTATCCTCTTATTAATGTAAAATATAACCACAAAATTCCAAAATAATCTTGAGAGTTAATAAACATTGTAAAATTAGTTATAAAGGTGTTTTACTGGTTTATGAAAGTAAATAACATAAATATTTAGATTTCATTAATTAAAATACTTGTAATATGCACCACATGGAAGACTTCCACCAAGATGGCCAAATAGGAACGGCTCTGGAGCACAGTTCCCAGCGAGAGTGACAAGGAAGGTGAGTGATCTCTGCATTTCCAACCGAGGTACCAGGTTCACCTCAATGGGACTGGTTGGACAGTGGGTATAGCCCAAGGAGGGCAAACCAAGGCAGGGTGGGGTGCTGCCTCCCCTGGGAAGTGCAATGGACCACAGGGCCCTCCCTTCTACCCAACAGAGGCCATTGGGGACTTTTTCAGCCACTCTGGAGCTCTGGTTCTAATGCTGCACTTCTCCCATTGTCTTTGCAGCCCACAGACCAAGAGATTCCCACCTGCTGACAGGTGCCGCAGGTTTGCAGTACAAATCGGGGTGGCCAATTCAGCTGTCACCATGGGTTCCCAGCACAAATTTGAGCAGCTGTTTTGACTGGTTCCTGGAATGCCTGTGAGACAGGGCTGAATGTAACCCTGAGAGAAAAGGGGCTGAAGGCAAGGAGCCAGGTGATCTGGCTTGGTGGGTTCCACTCCCATAGAGACAAGCAAACTGAATCCCACTGGCTTGGGATTTTTGTAGGCAGCACAGCAGTTTCAGCCAACCTTGGACGGTCGACCTTAGTGAAGAGAGGGGTGTCTGCCATTGCCCAGGCAGCTCTAACCTTATCTGTGTAAACAAAAGCACAAAGAAGTTTACACAGCAGCTTTGGGGAGCCTGTGGCAGCTCGACAATGCTTCTAGAGGCAGACTGCAACTAGATTCCATCCTTGCTGAGCAGGGCATCTGTGAAAAAAGGCAGCAGCCTGTCAGGGACTTATAAATAAAGCCACATCTTCCCAGGATAGAGCACCTGGGAAAAGGGGTGGTTGTGAGTTCTGCTGCAGTAGACTTAAACATCCCTGCCCAGCACCTCTGAAGGGAGCAATGGATCTTCTAGCACAGCATTTGAGCTCTGGCAAGGGACATGCTGTCTCCTCAAGCGGCTCCCTGACCCCTGTGTATCCAAAAAGTCACCTCATACAGGAGAGCTCTGGCTGACATCTGGTGGGTACCCGTCTGGGATGAAGCTACCAGAGGAAGGAATGGGCAGCAATCCTTGCTATTCTGCAGCCCCCGTGGGTGATTCCCAGGCAAGCGGGGTCTGGAGGGGACCTCCGGCAGTCCTGCAGCAGAGGGGCCTGACTGTTAGAAGGAAAACTATAAAACAGAAAAAAATAGCCTCAACATCAACAGAAAGGATGTCCACTCAGAGAGCCCATCCAAAAGTCACCAGCTTCAAAGAGCAAAGGTAAACTAATACATGAAGATGGAAAGAAACCAGTCCAAAAAGGATGAAAACACCAAAAACCAGAATGCCTCTCTTCCAAGGGGTCACAACTCCTCGCCAGCAAGGGAACAAAACTGGATAGAGAATGAGTTTAACAAATTCACAGAAGCAGGCTTCAGAAGGTGGGTAATAAAAACCTTCTCTGAGCTAAAGGAACATGTTCCATCCCAATGCAAAGAAACTAAGAACCTTGAAAAAAAGGTTAGATGAAATGTTAACTAGAATAACCAGCTTAGAGAAGAACATAAATGACTTGATAGAGCTGAAAAACACAGCACGAGAACTTCATGAAGCATGCACAAGTTTCAATAGCCAAATTGATCAAGCAGAAGAAAGGATTTCAGAGACTGAAAATCAACTCAGTGAAATAAAACAAGACGGCAAGATTAGAGAAAAAAGAGTGAAAAGAAATGAACAAAACCTCCAAGAAATATGGGATTATGTAAAAAGATCTAATCTACATTTGATCAGTGTACCTGAATGTGACAGGGAGAATGAATCCAAGTGGAAAAACACTCTTCAAGATATTATCCAGGAGAACTTCCCCAACCTAGCAAGGCAGGCCAACATTCAAATCCAAGAAAACCAGAGAACATCATAAAGACATTCCTCAAAAAGAGCAACCCCAAGTCACATAATCATCTGATTCGCCAGGGTTCAGATAAAGAAAAATATGCTAAGGGCAGCCAGAGACAAAGGTCAGGTTACCTACAAAGCCCATCAGACTTACAGTGGATCTCTCAGCAGAAACCCTACAAGCCAGAAGAGAGTGGGGACCAATATTCAACATCCTTAAAGAAAAGAACTTTCAACACAGAATTTCATATCCAGCCAAACTAAGCTTCATAAGTGAAGGAGAAATAAAATCCTTTATGGACAAGCAATAGCTGAGAGATTTTGTCATTCCAGGCCTGCCTTACAAAAGCTCCTAAAAGAAGCACTAAACATGGAAAGGAACAACCAGTACCAGCCACGGCAAAAACTTAACAAATGGTAAAGACCATCCACAGAATGAAGAAACTGTGTCAACTAACAAGCAAAATCACCAGCTAGTATCAAAATGGCAGGATCAAATTCACACATAACGATATTAACTTTAAGTGTAAATGGGCCAAATGCCCCATTCAAAAGACACAGATTCACAAATTGTATAAAATGTCAAGACCCATTAGGGTGCTGTAATGGATGCCGCTCTCACCCATTCAGGAGACCCATCTCACATGCAAAGACACACATAGACTCAAAATAGAGGAATGGAAGAAGAATTTACCAAGCAAATGGAGAGCGTAAAAAAGCAGGGGTTGCAATCCAAGTCTCTGATAAAGCGGACTTTAAACCAACAAAGATCAAAAGAGACAAAAAAAGGCATTACATAATGGTAAAAGGATCAATGCAATAAGAAGAAATAACTACCTTAAATATATATGTATCCAATACAGGAGCACCCAAATACATAAAGCAAGTTTTTAATGACCTACATAGAGACTTAGACTCCCACACAATAATAGTGGGAGACATTAACACTCTATTGTCAATATTAGACAGATCAACGAGACAGAAAATTAACAAGGATATCCAGGACTTGAACTCAGATCTGGACCAAGCAGACCTAATAGACATCTACAGAACTCTCCAACCCAAATCTACAGAATACACATTCTTGTCAGCACCACATCACACTTACTCTAAAATCGACCACATAATTGGAAGTAAATCACTCCTCAGCAAATGCAAAAAAACGAAAATCATAACAGTCTCTCAGACCACAGTGCAATCCAATTAGAACTTAAGATTAAGAAACTAAGTGAGACCCGCACAACTACATGGAAACTGAACAACATGCTCCTGAATGACTACTGAATAAATAATGAAATCAAGGTAGAAATAAAGATGTTCTTGAAAACCAACAAGAATGAAGACACAACGTACCAGAATCTCTGGGACACATTTAAAGCAGTGTCTAGAGGAAAATGTATAGCACTAAATGCCCACATGAGAAGTGAGAAAATATCTAAAATTGACACCCTATCACCAAAATTAAAAGAACTAGAGAAGCAAGATCAAACAAATTGAAAAGTGAGCAGAAGGCAAGAAATAACTAAGATCAGAGCAGAACTGAAGGCGATAGAGACACAAAAAACCTTCAAAACATCAATAAATCAAGGAGGTATTTTTTTTGAAAAGATCAACAAAATAAGACAGACTTCTAGCCAGACAATTAAAAAAGAAAAGAGAGAAGAATTGAATAGATGCAATAAAAAATGATAAAGGGGATATCACCACCAATTCCACAGAAATGCAAATTGCCATCAGAGATTACTACAAACAACTCTATGTACATAAACCACTAATTTTAGAAGAAATAGATAAAATCCTGGACACTTACACCCTCCCAAGACTAAACCAGGAAGAAATTGAAACCCTCAATAGACCAATAACAAGGTTTGAAGATGAGGCAGCAATTAATAGCCTACAACCAAAAACAGTCCAGGTCCAGATGGGTTCACAGCCGAATACTACCAGATGTACAAAGAGGAGCTGGTATCATTCCTTCTGAAACTATTCCAAACAATACACAAAGAGATAATCCTCCCTAACTCATTTTATGATACCGACATCATCCTGATACCAAAACCTGGCAGAAACACAACTAAAAAAGAAAATTTCAGGCTAATATCCATGAGGAACATTGATGCAAAAATCTTTAATAAAATACTGGCAAACCAAATCCAACAGCACGTCAACAAGCTTATCCATCATGATCCAGTGGGCTTCATCCCGGGGATGGAAGGCTGGTTCAACATATGCAAATCTATAAACATAACCCATCACATGAGCAGAACCAAGGACAAAAAACGACATGATTATCTCAATAGATTCAGAGAAGGCCTTCTACAAAATTCAACAGCCTTTTATGCTAAAAACTCTCAATAAACTAGTTATCAATGGAACATATCTCAAAATCATAAAAACTATCTGTGATAAGCCCATAGTCAATATCATAATGAATGGGCAAAAACTGAAGCATTCCCTTTGAAAACTGGCACTAGACAAGGTTGCCCTCTCTTACTATTCCTATTTAACATAGTATTGGAAGTTCTGATCAAAGCAATCAGGCAAGAAAAAGAAATAAATAGTATTCAATTAGGAAAAAAAGAAGTCAAATTGTCTCTATTTGCAGATGACAGGATTGTATACTTAGAAGACCCCATTGTCTTAGCCCAAAATCTCCTTAAGATGATAAGCAACTTCAGCAAAGTCTCAGCATACCAAGTCAATGGGCAAAAATCACAAGCATTCCTATACAAAAATAATAGACAAACAGAGAGTCAAACCATCAGTGAACTCCCATTCACAATTGCTACAAAGAAAATAAAATACCTAGGAACACAACTAACAAAGGATGTGAAGGACCTCTTCAAGGAGAACTACAAACCACTGCTCAAGGAAATAAAAGAGAGGACACAAACAGATGAAAAAAAACTCCATGCTCATGGTTAGGAAGAATCAATATCATGAAAATGGCCATACTGCCCAAAGTAATTTATAGATTCAATGTTATCCCCAACAAGCTACCATGGATGTTCTTTACAGAACTGGAAAAAAACACCTTAAACTTCATATGGAACCAAAAAAGAGGCTGCATAACCAAGACAATTATAAGCAAAAATAACAAAGCTGGAAGCATCATGCTACCTGACTTCAAACCGTATTATAAGGCTACAGTAATCAAAACAGCATGGTACTGGTACCAAAACAGAGATTTGGATCAATGGAACAGAACAGAGGCCTCGGAAGTAACGCCACACACCTATAACCGTCTGATCTTTGACAAATCTCACAAAAACAAGCAATGGGGCAAGGATTCCCTGTTTAATAAATGGTGTTGGGAAAACTGGCTAGGCATGTGCAGAAAGCAAAAACTGGACCTCTTCCTGAAAGCTTACACTAAAATTAACTCCAGATGGATTAAACACTTAAACATAAGACCTAACACCATAAAAACCCTAGAAGAAAATCTTCTTCACAAAAATGAATATTTCGTAAATGAGCTATAAACATAAAGTTAAAAATTTAAACATTATATGAAGTCAAACTTTGTGGTTAAGATATATTGTTGTGTTTCTAAGATTATTGATCAAAATGTCTATACTATTCTTTTCAATGGAGACAAAATTGCCTTCTATCAGAGTAAGATGCCATATAGGACTATCATGACTATCGAGGGGAAGTCAATGCCTGGCTTTAAAGCTTCAAAGGATATGCCTACTCTCTTGTTAGTGCCTATTGCACATGGTAACTTTAAGTTGAAGCAGATGCTCTCCTATTCCAAAACAATTACAGGTTAAAAGTTATGCTAAATTTACTCTACCTATACTGCATAAATTACACAACAAAGCCTGGATGACAATACATGTCTTTATAGCATGGTTTACTGAATATTTTAGTTCACTGGTGAGAACTACTTGGTCATAAAGGAAAAAAGAGTTTCCTTTCATAATATTATTGGTCATTGACAATGTTTCTAGCCACCCAAGAACTCTAGAATGGAGATATGTGAAGAGATTAATGTTTTTATGCTTGCTAACACAATATCCATTCTGTAGCCAATGCATCAAAGAATAGTTTTGACTTTTAAGCCCCATGTTTAAGAAATACTCTCATAAGACTATAGCTGCCATAGATAGTGATTTATCTGATGAATCTAAGCAAAGTTAATTGAAAATCTTCTGAAAAGAAATCACCATTCTAGATGCTAGTATAAACATTCATAATTTTGGAAGAGGTCAAAATATCCACATTAACAGGAGTTCAGAAGAAGTCGATTCTAACCCTTATGAATAACTTTGAGTAGTTCAAGACTTCAGTGGAAAAAGTAATTGCATATGTTGTGGAAATAACAGAGGACTAGAATTAGAAATGGAGATGAAGTTGTGAATGAACTGCTATAATATCATGATAAGACTTGAAAAAATGAGGAGTTGCTTTTTATGGAAAAGCAAAAAAAAAAAAAGTAGTTTATTGAAATCAAATATACACCTTGTGGAGATGCTGTGAAAATTTTGAAATTACAACAAAGGATTTCGAATATGACATAAACTTAAGTGGACATCCTTGTATCATTCTTGATCTTAGAGGGAAACCTTTTAACTTTTTGGTATTAAATATGAAGTTATTCATGAGCTTTTCCTAAATGACATTATCATGAGGTTCAGTTTTTATATATAGTATTTTGAGAATTTTTATTAAGAAAGATTGTTGAATTTTGCCAAATGCTTCTCTGAATTTGTTTATCTTTCATTCTGTTAACATGGTGTATCATATTTACTGATTTGCATATGTTAAAACATCCTTGCATCCCTGAGATAAAATTCACTTGGTCATAATGTATGATCATTTTCATTTGCTATTTAATTTGATTTGCTAGTATTTTGTTGAGGATTTTTGTGTCTATGTTAATCAGATATACTGTCTTACAGTTTTCTTTTCTTGTGTGGGTCTTCTCTATCTTAGATGTTGGTATAATCTCTTTCTTACTGTAGTTATTCTTTTGTAACCACAGGTGAGAATATATTTTGGAGGCAGAATATTTTACTACTAGTAAAGTTGCTGTAGACAAGCCAAGAGAATATTTTTAAAATTTCAGCTTAGGTGGTAAACTGAAAAAAAAGTTTAAAACCCACAACAATATTCTCCATACTGTGCACACTTACACAAAGACACACATACACATACACAAACCCTAAAAACAAGACACCAAGAAAACTCAAAACAATAATGACATGTACAGACTATTTTTAAAAAATGTTTAAGAATTTAATAAAACCACATTTTTTAACATTATGAATTTTTTTAGACACTTGGATTTACCATTAGCCTCGTTAGAACTAAAGTTCAGGGCTCTATTTTATTTTTTTCTTCATGATTATATCCCTTTAACCAAGTGCCTAGGACATTGCAAGTGGTAATAACTGTTGAACAAATTAATATAAAACCAGGTTAATATATCATAGTCAAATTTAATGATACCTATAATTATTATAAATATTTTCCAAAAAAGGGTTTAATTTTATTGAAAGTATTCTATTTAAAACTCCATCTTCAATTAGTTTTTATATTAATGACATTCATTCTCAAGTTTCAGGCCAGTAGATTTTAATCCACTTCTCATTCAAGGGTCAGACCTCCATTTGATGATAAGATTAACACTGTAGAATTGGATGTGAAGATCAATATTTGAAAAAGAGATGTGAATACAACCATGTAACAATGAAAAGTAAAGAAAGAAAATGTATTGAACATCTAACAGAACCACCGATATATTTACTGATGCATTTAAAGAAATGATTTAACCAATTTATTTCTTTATAGCCATAGAATGAGATGCAAGTTGTCATTCCTCTTTTACACATGAAAAAACTGTGACATAGAAAAATGAAAAGTCTTACAACTACTAAAATGGTAGGGTTGGATTAAAGCTCTTAAGTGACTTCAAGCCTAAGACTTGTTCAAATTTTTCATTTGTGTTATACCACACATTTCTTTCCAAATTAAAACACTTTTTTAAATGTTATACACTCTATTTTGATTCTCTGTGCCATTAATATCTTCTTCCAATATTTGTTAAATAACCCAGCCTTAATGTCAGTTTCTTGAATCTTTACATGGTATTTTAAATAAAAGGCTGCCTGCTTATTTTATTACTTATACATTCATAAACTTCTTGTGCTATACTTATTTAATCATCCATACATATCTCTATCAAATTTATTCTGTCTAAACTGTAATTTAAAAATTTATTTTATTTACCTCATGTTTCTTCTATTTAGCCACTATAAATTCAAATATTGACATTTTTGCAGAGAATTTGTAATGTTTATGGAATAGATTCTTGTTTTAGGTCTGATATGCGAAGAGTTTGGAGGTCATCAGTTCCGTTATAGAGCTAAACAATCTGAAAATTGATTACTTTTCCTGGACTCCTCAGAGAACTGAGTTTGCAGAGCAAACTGCCATCCAGAAATTTGGAGGGAGAGACAAATCTAGATAGTCACAGCTGAGATTTGCTTCACTGGAGCAGAAATTACTTAACTATAAACTGGTAAATCTTTTAAATAGAAATTCTGATACATTTTTGGAAATGAAGTGTGGATTTGCCTGACAATAAGAAACTGCTAGGTCCAGATGTGAGGGGACATTGGACATTTCTGAGTTTTTTCTCCAGGAATTTCACTAGTCTTTTTGACCCCTTCCCTGTCTTAGGTGGTGGTACCTAGTGCATGTGTTCCAGTTGCCCGTCATTGGCTAACCGGTTCAGCTCACCAGGACTAGAGGCAGTATGTGGTGGCAACACTCACATTTCTTTTGTTTGCCTCTTGTTCGCACTTAGCCATCTCTAGCCTATGATAGTGGACCTGTAAGGGCTGCATTTTGATAGCCTCGATCTGCGCTTTTACAAAAGCGATGATTTTGTTAACCACGACCAGACCAACGGATACAACAAGGAGAAAACCAAGTAAGGGGCCAAGGAGGGGAAGAATGTAAGGTAGAAGGCCTTTCCATCCCCCCCAAAACGGATTTTCAGCGAGTGCCTTTCTTCTTTTAGCCAAGTCTTCTTGTAGGATTTTTATCTTGTCATTAACAATTCCAGACTGGTTAACATAAAAACAGCACTTTTCTCCCAATGCTAGGCACATGCCTCCTTTCTCAGCGGCCAGAAGATCCAAACCACGTCGATTTTGAAGAACTACTTCTGCAAGAGAATCTGTTTGATTTTGAACAATAGTTATGGTTTCAGCAAGCATTTTTACATCATTAATAAGTTGTCGAGAGAGTGCCTGATAGCTATGTAAAGAGTAGCCCAACCCAGCAGTGCCTGTGCCTAACCCAGCCGTTATTCCCAGGGCGGCAATGAATGGGAGGAATTGTAAGGCTCTTTTCTTTCGCCCAGTCACAAAGTCAAAACTGGGAGCGGGCACAGCCGCATCTCCTGGGAGGACACTAGCCTCTGGCAGTAGATAGGCAACTAGGCAGATACCACTCCAATTAGTTGGAAGATAGGTATAAGCAAGGCTATTCCCGCATACAAAGACCTGCCCTTTT
>PVKV010018335.1:0-45141 GCA_004027835.1 Alouatta palliata
CCCAAACCTCAGGTGGAGAGTGGAGGCCCCCCTAGACCTCAGGCAGGGAATGGAGGTGCCCCAGACCTCAGGCAGAGAGTGGAGACCTCAGGCGGAGGGTGGAGGTGCCCCAGACCTCAGGTGGAGAGTGGAGGCCCCCCCCAGACCTCAGGCAGGAAATGGAGGTGCCCCAGACCTCAGGCGGAGAGTGGAGACCTCAGGCGGAGGGTGGAGGTGCCCCAGACCCCAGGTGGCAAGTCCTGCTGGGTGGCTGTGCAGCTGCAGCCTGAGCTCCAGGGTAGCTACAACACTGAATTTTGTCTGCCGAACACCGAAGACCACTCCATGCGCACCTCACCTTAGTCCCCCTATACAGTTCCACAAACTTGGCAGCTTAAAACACCAAAGATTAATTCTCTCCTAGTCTGGAGGCCCGAAGTCCTAAGTCAGTATTACTGGGTTGCACTCAGGAGTCAGCGCTGCATGGGAGGCTTCCAGGGAGGCTCCTGCTCGCCCCTTCCCACCCCTGGGGGCTCAGGTATTCCTTGGCTTGTGACCACATCGCTCCAAACTCTGTCTCTGCCTTCATGCGGCCTTCTCCTCCGTGGCCAGCCCTCCCTGTCTCCCTCTCACACAAACATACCTGATTGCATTTAGGGCCCACCTGGATACTCCCTACTAATCTCAAAATTCTTACCTAATTGCATTATCAAACACCCTCTCCTGCAAAAGGTAACATTTGCAGGTCCTAGGTATTAGCACCCTGTGTCTTCAGGAAATATTACTGTGGTTTAAATGTTTGTGTCCCTCCCAAATTAATGTTGAAACTTAATTCCTAGTGTGCAAGAATATGAGGAGGTAGGGCCTTGGGGTGGGGGGAAGCCCTTATAAAAGGGCTTGAGGGGTGAGCTCGCTTGTTTTGTCCCTGTACCATGGGAGGATGCAGTGGGAAGATGCCATATTGGCAGCAGACAGCAAGAGCTCCTCAGACACCAGACCTGCTGGCACCTTGATCTTGGACGTCCCAGTCTCCAGGACTAAGAGAAATCCATTTCTTTTCTTTATCAATTTACAAAGGGACGACGACAGACAGTATTCAGCCCTAAATGCTCGTTAGCCTCCAGTGCCGAAGCTTGACTGGGGCCCCTCCAAAGTGATGTGCTGTGTCAGACCTCCACTCCCTGCCTGAGGTCGGGGGGACCTCCACTCTCCACCTGAGATCTGGGGCACCTCCACTCCCTGCCTGATATCTGGGGGGACCTCCACTCTCCACCTGAGGTCTGGGGCACCTCCACTCCCTGCCTGAGGTCTGGGGGGACCTCTACTCTCCGCCTGAGGTCTGGGGGGCTTCCACTCTCCGCCTGAGGTCTGGGGCACCTCTATTCCCTGCCTGAGGTGTGAGGGGCCTCCACTCTCTGCCTGAGGTTTGGGGCGGCCTCCACTCTCCGCCTGAGGTCTGGGGCACCTCCATTCCCTGCCTGAGGTCTGGGGGGCCTCCACTCTCCACCTGAGGTTTGGGGAGCTTTCACTCTCCACCTGAGGTCTGGGGCACCTCCATTCCCTGCCTGAGGTCTGGGGGGGCCTCCACTCTCCGCCTGAGGTTTGGGGGGCTTTCACTCTCCACCTGAGGTCTGGGGTACCTCTATTCCCTGCCTGAGGTCTGAGGGGCCTCCACTCTCCACCTGAGGTTTGGGGCAGCCTCCACTCTCCGCATGAGGTCTGGGGTACCTCTATTCCCTGCCTGAGGTCTGAGGGGCCTCCACTCTCCACCTGAGGTTTGGGGCAGCCTCCACTCTCCGTATGAGGTCTGGAGCACCTCCATTCCCTGCCTGAGGTCTTGGGGGGCCTCCACTCTCCACCTGAGGTCTGGGGGGGCCTCCACTCTCCACCTGAGGTCTCAGGGGCCTCCACTTTCTGCCTAAGGTCTGGGGAGCCTCCACTCTCCGCCTTATGTTTGCTCCTTGGCCTGGGTGAGGCTACCCCCATGACTGCAGAACGTGGATTCGGAGTCAGAGAACAGACATGTTGACTCATCTAGGAGTCAGCCTGAAAAATTAGTTCAAAGGGATGCTCCCAAGCAATAGCGCCAGCGTAGAAGACTCCCAGCAGGGATCCTTTTGCTGTTGCTCACATACCCGTCCTGACCGGGAACTCGCTACTATACAAGGTCACTCCTTCCATTCCTTTTGCTTCCACCACCCCTTGACTTAAACCTGTGACGACGCGCAGAAAGCCTGTGCTTCTGAGATGCTGGTGAAGGTCCCCGTAGTGCAGAGGCCAGCTGTTTGAGAAAACGTGAGAGCTGCCTGGGGGTAAGGAAGAGGCAAGTTTCAGGCTAGTGTCCACCCGTCAGGCTAAAGCCAGCTGGAACCAGGCCAATCAGTTATAAGGACAAGAAGAATCCGCCGTGACAAGGGCCTGCAGAGAGCCTTTGGAAGAGACGTGTCTAATGGGGTCTCAAGCTGTGCGTTGGGGTCCCTTCCTTTGACTAGACAACCTCCTCCCCACAATCTCAGTGCATTGGAGAAGCCTTGGTATGGCAGCCTAGCTGGGTTTCTCTTGTAAGCAAACAGGGGTGGGCTCAGGGGATGGGAAGGAGATGGTCTGAGTCCCCTCTAACCCTGAGCTTCAGTCCAGTCTCCCTGAGGGCTGGGGGCCTGGCCGGGCCCCTGTGGAAGTATCTGGGGTGGGGATAGTCACATCTCCCACACCTCTCTTCCTGGGCTCTTCTCCCTGTGCCCCCTCCTGGTGATGAGCCCACTTGGGGCTGGCTAGAGCCCTCCTTGGGGACAACTGTTCACACTGGCAGAGAGCAGGCAGGAAGGGGGAACCCTTAGTGGGGGTGACAGCCCACACCCATCAAATCTGGCACGCTCATCACCCAACTCCACTGAAGACCCCAAACCTGAGCTTCCAGAAAGGACAGGGTGGCAGCAGTTCTCTGAACACTCCAGGTCTGGGAGGGAGTGGCTGAGTGGGGGCTCTGGCTGCCAGGCCACAGTCCAGTCGGCATCCCCATTAGAGGCCTCTAGACAGCCCCACGACAAGCCTGGAGACCCGTGCCACCTTTAGGGGAACGAGTCTGTCGCACGGTGGTCTCTAACTGCCCTCAGCTCCACGCAGCCCGCAGGGATCCCTGAGCATATGATTCTCAGCAGCCCACCAAGTTTCATTTTATCCCCACCCGTCTGTTCTGAGCCCCCAGAAGGGATCATTTGGACGGGTCTGTTGTGGGAGGCCAGCCAGCGCATGGGACATTTGCAAAGTGGAGCCTGGTTCTCAGTCCACGGAGGCTCCAGTGGACTGACAGCACAGAGATGAAGATGGGGACAGACACCAGCTTTAAAATAACCTTAAATAAATTTCCCCACAAACACTTACTGTACAAATCACCCGACGTTACATTCTCGGGACCAGGGGAGGACGAGCTAAAGCAATACAGCTCCTTGGACCTGAATTGTTCAGGCCAACTGTCTGTCAATGAACCAGATTTTGCTGGAATTCTCTAGCTTCTTTAGCACAGTGGAAGTATTCATCTAAGGTTAATTTATTCTGAAGGCTTAAAAAGGCAAAGTAGAGCCGGGATGAACATCCTGTCCCAAGGCCGCCACCTCCAGGAAGTTTGTGGAACTGACTCGAAATAACACCCTCCTTGGACAGAGGTGTGGAAACGTGCATTTCCCTCTTAGAACTCCCCTGCACCTCCACACCCACACCATGTATATCTGCGACACACATGGTATCTTCACGTTTCTGATGTGGTTTGGGATACCAAGGAGCAGAACTGTAGTAAGCTTTAAAAATGCCGCCTCCTTGTTCCTAAAAATGCTCATCAGACAATCTCGAGGGGAATCCTACATGCACAGCCAGCCCCCCAGAATGTGAACCCTAAATCAGACAGGGCTCCTGGAAAGCCCGGCCAGCAGTCGAGGTCCAGGGGTGGGGGTCAAGGTGCAATACTGCCGTCTGCAGGTCCTGTGCAGTGCACACAGTCCTCCCAGCCAGGAATGTCCTTCATCCTCCCCGGGCAGTGCCTCTTCTATCTTCATTTCATAGACTACAAACTCAGGCCTGGAGGAATGAAGTCACTTCATTTATTTGCTCAGTCCTTTGTCCGACAACTACTTATGTAATGCAATCAGCAGGCGAAGCACCGTTCTGGACACACAGAAGGAGCTCAGCCCTGTCTTTGCCCACATGGGAAGCCAGGCCAGGCATACTTTTTTTTTTTTTTTTTTTTTGAGACGGAGTTTCGCTCTTGTTACCCAGGCTGGAGTGCAATGGTGCGATCTCGGCTCACCACAACCTCCGCCTCCTAGGTTCCAGCAATTCTCCTGCCTCAGCCTCCCGAGTAGCTGGGACTACAGGCACGTGCCACCATGCCCGGCTAATTTTTGAATTTTTAGTAGAGACGGGGTTTCACCATGTTGACCAGGATGGTCTCGATCTCTTGACCTCGTGATCCACCCGCCTCGGCCTCCCAAAGTGCTGGGATTACAGGCGTGAGCCACCGCGCCCGGCCCAGGCCAGGCATTCTTTAGGGTCCAGTTACACAGGAATGACAGAGGAGTGCAGAGCGCAAGAGGGGACTCAGGCCCCAAGTCTCCTTCTGGTTCATGCTTTGTGGTTCTGCACAGCAGGGAAGGACGAGGGTCCCACACCCCATTTAGAATCCATCAAGGACATCATTGTTGCCACTCCTCTCTGTTTATTTGCCTGCAATTAGAGCAGAATGCCAACAGGGGGCAGCCTCTAGCCTGGCTGTCTCATGGGGACATTAAACTGGAAATTAGCTCACTTCCATTTAATCTGTGTCTAACAACAATAAGCCGAGGTGACGTTTAGAGAACTAACCTAATTAGGAGTCATTTGCAGGGTCTCTGGAGCACCAGCTTCCTGAACTCCGCTCTTTCCCATCATATGCAAAGGGAGCATCACTTTATGAAACGGCAGTTGAGGAGACAAGGACTGGAGGCAACTCAGAATCAGCAAATGGAGACTTCAGTCCAACAGGGTCCCTCTCCGGGAGGGGGAAATGGGGTCCATGAAGGGCAGAGAGTGATCCCAGTGCCCTCTGAGGGGCAGCCCAGGCGGGGAAGAACCCACTCCCTGGCCAACACCTGCAGAGTTCACATAGATGCTTTGACTGAATTCAACTTTAAAGTGTAATTCCAAGATGAGGCTGTGATCGGACCCCCGAGGGCAGCATCACTTTGTGGGAGCAGGCTCCTCCAGTCCACAGAGGCAGGACTTCCACCAGGAAGGGAGCTTCTCAGGAGGTGCACGGAGAGACTTTTGCCTGCCTCTTATTCGTTTAATGCCCAGGGAGAGCTCTCAGCCCTGCCCATCATCACAATTCCAACTCAAGGTCTCCAAAAGCAACCCCAGCCTCCTGCCCCTACTGGGAGGCAGATGTGTGGTTGCCAGGAGCTACTGATGCCATGTCTGCCAACAACTGCCTGCAGCTCCATCCTGGCTGCCCGGGCTGCATGCGGACCTCAGGCTTTGGTGCCACCCGCACCCCCAGGCTGGTAATGCCAAGCCAAGCTCCGGCATCGTCTTGTCTTTTTGATCCTCTGGTTTCCCAATGGAAAAACAGACGTAGTCATGTTGTAGTGAGGGTGACAGGAACGAAGACCAGGGCAGAGCCTTTCCCTCCCCTGAAGCATTGGGGCACAGGCCGGTGGTCCCCAACTGTCCACGCTCCTCGGGCCCCTCCACCTCCGCACCCCACAGCTCACCCAAAGCCCTGGAAACTCTGCTGCAGCAATCGACATGTTTCCCAGTGAGAGGAGGCCGCCCCTTCCCCAGCCCTCTCAACGCGGAGAGTGTGCCCAGCCTTGCTGCGCCCAGCCCAGGAGGAAGGAATGCGCCAGGTGCCTGCCGTGCGTGCTGGGTGGCGGGCAGAATGGCCTCCCTACACCACTGGACTGGATACGCAGGACCTCGACTGCTTCCGGGGCCTTTTCTCGGCCCAGCTGATGCAAAATGATCAAAGCCAAAGACCTCCTGAACTCAGATGGAGAATGGGAGGCAGTCAACCCTCCTTTACTCAATGCCCCGTCCTCATGGTCCCTTAGAGTCTGCCACCCCATGCACTGTGGAGGAAAATTGAGCCCCAGAAAACAACGGGTTTCCCTTGATTTACCAGTGCCGAGGCAGAGCTGGCTGGGGCTTCACAGCTACAAACCCAACCTCTCCCCCGGCGCCGCTGGGAGATCTGTACCTGCAATTAGGGGACAGGGCAGGTGACGGAGGGCCACTCGTGGAATCCGCCTTTCCTCCGGGGATTTCGTTTAGATCTCCGGGGGATGGGCTGTGCTGCTCAAGAGTAAACGCAGTGGAGAAAAAGAAAAAATAAACCAGAAAGGTGAGGCCAGCAGGGGCCCTGAACTGCCACACTCAGGGGCCACCCAGTAACTGTGCCCCACCATGTGCTGTCCCACCCCCCACAGAAGTGGCTGCCTTTTGTTAAATTTCTACGAATTCTCCCCGACCCTTGCCTCTCTGGGATCTCAAAGGCCTCCCCTGAAACTTCTCAGAAGGACATTTCAATGCTTCTCCAGGGCCCACAGACCCCAACAAGACTCAGTCCTGAGCCGCTGCCGCCCACGGTGGATGCAGGGAGGGAAATGGTGGGTGGCAGCGCCTGCCCCGAGGGTCCCAGAGCCTCCAGCATCCCAGGGCGCACATCAGCCACTGGGCGCCCTTGTTGAGCTTGGCTTCCGTTGAAATCCTCCGTTGAGTCTAGGAAGTGTCGGGGTCCCTCGCACACTCATTCATGTGTTCCTTCCTTCATTCCCAATCTGTTTGTGCCAGGCAGTCTGATGAGTGAGCCTTGAGCTGTGAACAAATCCGAACAGTTTGCAGACATGACACAAACAAGCAAATCAACGTGCAGGATCCCGGTCTATTGTGACAGGCAACCCTGGGGCCAGACACACACCCAGGATTTGCCAGGAGAAAGCAGAGGTCCTGGTAGCTGGTGGTATTCCCCCAGGGCCACCAAGCAGAGGTGGCAGAGGCTGGATTTACCTTAGGGGGCTCTAAAGCCATCCTAACAGCTCCCAGGGCCAAACTACCTGTTCATTCCCCTTAAATTTAAATTCCCAGTGTCATCCCTAGGGGATGGAAGGAGGCTGAGGCCAAGAGGACAGGGTCATCCCCAAGCCAGTTACCTTCCAAAATGGGAGGGGTATGGACGTGCTAACCTCTGAGCACTCACCCCTGCCTGGCGCTGTCTGAGCACTGGCAGACACAGCACCCGCCTTGCTTCTCCCAAGCGCGTGGCTGCCCCATTTTACAGAAGAAGCCCAGGCAGGGCCAGGGAGCCCAGAGACGGGATTATCTGTGCTCCAGGGGACTTAAACTGTCTTCACATCACCGGGTGGGGCTGCTTGGACCCAGCCTTGGCGTGCCAATTCCATATCTAATCGCTTGCAGTGGCACACCAGGCAAATCCGACAGCTGCTCCAGCCAGGCAGAGGATCTCCCAGGAAAATTCCACTCCCCAGAACGTGAGTTGGAGTTTTTCAGGAGTCCAGGTAGGGCAGACAGTGCTCCCCGGAGAGAGGAGGAGGTGTGGGGGTCCTTGATCTTCCCCTCCCCAGCTCCATCCCCTCACCAGGTTGTTCTTGGGGCTGCACTTCCTCCTCCCCAGTGACTGCCAGGTGGTGGCTCCAACAGGACCCACCACTCTTTGCGCAAGTCCTGGACCCAGGAGGGGTTCCATTTCTCCACCGTCCAGCTATCCCTTGGACTGGGGGGTGTGTCCCAAATGGCTGGCCTTTGCTGCTAGACCCCAAGTGACAGGACCCCTTCTGCTGTGCTTAGTGACTTGAGCCTCAGGTTCTACTTGTGGCGAATGGGTATAATGGTCCCTAGCTGGGTCTGGTGCTGCGTGCCTGTAGTCCCAGCTACTCAGGAGGCTGAGGCTGAAAGATCGCTTGAGCCCAGGAGGTCAAGGCTGCAGGGAGCTGTGATCGAACCACTTCAGTCCAGCCTGGGTGACCGAGCAAGGGCCCATCTTCAAAAAAAAAAATTACTAATGATCGCTACCTCAGTGCTGCTGCGGAGACCAACACGTCCTCCCCATCCACCCCAGGTCGTGGGGGGTCGCCAGCAAGGCAGCTGGCCCAGGCACAGCGTCAGCCCCGCGGGCATCTCTGAACCCCTCTGCCAGCTAGCGGGGAGTAGCGAGAGCAGGCCTCACCTGCGCTGCCCGTTCCAGGCCTCTGCTCCCTTCCAACGCCATCGGGGTAAACCATCGGGGTGGCAAGGAGGCTGTCTCCTCGTAGGAGCTCTAGCCCTAAACTCCGCTCCTAGACTCCGGCCTCCAAACTCCAGGCGCTGTCTTTGAGCGCAGGCAGCAGAGGTCACATCTCTACTGTCCTCAGCACCGAGGAAATGGCTTTCGGGTCACTCACGCCCAACTCAGATGCCCAGTCCCCTTCCCTGATCTCAGCGTTCACTCACGCCACCCCACTCCAAAAGCTCGCTGGGAGACCCACTGTTTGCTTAACTGCTTCGCGGAAAACCGAGAACCCAAGGCTCACAGACGCTGGATGCTCTCCGAGGACTGAGAAACGAATCTGAGCCGGCGGCTGCACGTTTGAACCCCGCAAAGCCACCGTGGGCCAGTCCTGAAACGCTACGGAAAACTCGGGGTTTGCGGGCGCGATCCTTGCCCTGCGTGGGTGGAGAAAAGA
This sequence comes from Alouatta palliata, assembly GCA_004027835.1. Taxonomy (NCBI): domain Eukaryota; kingdom Metazoa; phylum Chordata; class Mammalia; order Primates; family Atelidae; genus Alouatta; species Alouatta palliata. Next base: position 8,688 of record PVKV010018335.1, read on the forward strand.
CGGTGGGAACCTCTGGAACGCGGACGTGGTGGGTTGACGGGAGAGGACACTCAAAACCCGGACTCACGGCCTTTGGAGCGGAGCTCTGACCCTGCCTCCTCCAGGCAGTCTTCCCGGCTGCGTCCTGCCCTGTCTCCCCCTCCCGAGCTCCGCATTTGCAGCCTTGCTGGGCCCTGGGCTGCGCGCAACTGGAGCGCTGAGCTGCGTCCCCGAGCGCTGTTCCCGCGGCGCCCGGCCTGACCTCGTGCGCGAACCTAGGCCCCTGCGACCGCGAAGCTGCGAGGTGTCTCGGGCCCTCCTGGAGATGCGGGCGGGTCCTCGGGAAACTCAGAGAGCCCAGGGGCGCCGCGGGCCATCTGGGTCATCCCCAGGCGGCCCTGTTAGCCCAATTTTATGGAGGAACACTGAGGCTTTGGGGTACGCCGGACCCGCGGTTACCCCTCAAACACCCGCGCCTACGAAGGCGCTATCGCAAGCCGAACAGTCTGGAAGAACAACATTCAAGGCAGCTCCTCCACGGGGTCCGCGTCCTCACTGGCCTCACTGCGTAAACACGCCCTCCCCGGACGCCAGCCCGGTTCGCGGAGTTCTGGCGGCGGCAGAGCGCAGGCAGCCGAGCCCATCTGGGACCCCGTCTGCCTCCCGCATCACGCCACCTCCTCCATCACCCGCACCCCGCCTCCTCCCCTCCCCTCCCCCCTTGCCCCTCCCCCGCTGTCGCTCGCGCGGAGGCGCCCGGGGCTCCGGACTCCCGAGAGCGGCGGCGATCCACAGGCGCGGGCAGTGAGGGCGGGTGGCTTCCCCCGCGGGGCCCTCCCGGGTCCTCCGCCCGCCGCCACCCCTCGGCCCACCCCGCCCGCAGCGTCTGCGCATTTTAAGCCGGATAAGACGCTTCCTTTCCTGTTTGTCTGGGTTCCTTTCTCTGTTTTTCAAGGCTCGGGTGTGACCTCTCCAGGAAGGGACACCGATGGCCGCGCCCCCGCCCCCCATCCCGCCGCCTGCCCCCTCCCGGCATCGTGCACGCCTCTGCTCCGAGAAACGCCTGCCTCGGGTCCGTCTAGCGGGGCGTGTGCGAGTGCAGCCCCCGCGGGAACGTGGGCGCCGGCAGCAGGCGGTTCCCAAGGACCCAGCGCCTGTTCCGAGGCCGCCCTCCAGGGCAGGAATTAGGGTCTGTCGGCCCAAAGCCCCGGCCCCACCCGCTGCCCAGTTTCAAGGTTGGGGAGAGTGCGTGACACCATGGAGCCAGCAGACGAGAGCGGCTGAGTACCGGGTGCGCGCGATTGGTCTTCAGAGTTTAGGAAACAAACGCGCGGGGAAACCATGTGCTACACCGAGCGCTCTCTGGAGCGCTCCCCGCTGGCTCTCGGTTCCCTTCGCGGCAACCCTGCGCCACCGCTGTCGCCTGTCCCACTTTCTTCTAGGCTTAGGCCCAGACCCGTAGCACCGGGTCCCCCAGAGCGACCCGCCGCAGCTCAGCCACAGCGGTCGCGGGCTGGCGTGGGGTTTTGGGACGCGATCTCTGACGCTTGGCCTTTCGGGCCTTTCCGTCCGTTCCGGTCCCGAGAAAGGCGCCCGGTGTCTCTCCTGTGCCTCGGGCCTTTCCTGGGGCGCGGAGCCACAGCTGGAACGACCCCTGTCCGCGCCCCCGCCTGCCCCGTGGCCCACCTGGGTCCCCCTGGCACCTCTGCTCGGGGCAGCCCTGAGCCTCCGTTTCCCAGACAGCGCCGCTGGGGCTCTCGGAGGTGACGGGAGGCTGCGGAGGTGAGTGAGGTCGCACCCCAGCTCACTCCTCAGTTCCGACACCCACCCCTCAGGAGTGGCACGGCTCTCAGAATAGGCCCAGGGCCACTTCCGACCAAACACAGCTTGGATTCCTGGGCAGAACCGGGGCGCGGCAGAGGGAGCCCGAAGGCCGGATTATAGGGGATCCCGGCCTCTGCCCGACTGCCCGGAATCTGGGCTTGGGCGCAGACGGGCTGCGCCACTGGGGACGGTGAGACCCCGCTGAGCTGGCACTCCCCTTTGGCCAAAGGGCTGCGGGTCAGGTGGCGCAGATCGTCCCTGTAGTTCGGCCCAGCGCATTACCAGCGAGAACAAAGTCCGACCTTAACTCCTCTACGCGTGGCCTTTGACCTGGGGTCAAGGCTGCATCTCAGTGCTCAACAGCCCCGCTTCTCCCCACGGTTTTAAATTCCCAGAACGAAGCCACTGCCAGCGGCGCCTGCACGGGGAGGGCAGGGAGCGCGGGGCGCGCCTTGGGACCTGGAGTGCCTTCACCTCAGGGAGTGCCTGTCCCAGCCCGGCCAATGCGGCCGCCCCCGGCCCAGCCCTGGTGGTCCTCATCTTACCGCAGCCGCCCCGGGCCCTGCGCTCCCGCCGCTCCGCAGCCATGTCTCTCCGCTGCTGTCCTCTTCCGGGGCCAAGGGGCCGCGGCCGACCCAGAGCCTCCCGGAGGCGCTTCTGCTGGGGTGGATTATCTCCCCTCCCCCACCAGGCCACGGCGGGGGGCACTGACTCGCCCCGAAAGCCGAGAGGCGCTGGAACTCCCCCGCCGGGCCCCCTCCTCTGCCTCTGCTTGTTTAACCTTCCCACCGGGCGGTGACCCTGTGCCTCGCCAGCTGCCATGGGGTCAGGCGGGGGTGGGGGGACTCAGGGGTCCAGCGGCGGTTGGGAGTCCCCCAAGCAGCAGAGACCCTCCTCGCGTCTCCTGTTCTGCCCAGCGTGGGAAGCGTCCCAGGCCTGGTGGTGCCAGAGGCCCTGGGCGACCTGCAACAGTGTCTTAACCTCTCTGGGCTTTGACATCTGGGGACAGAACCTACTTCCCCAAGGGAGGTCCTGCTCTAGGCAGTGTGGCTACGTCATCCACGTGGCCCTGTGCAAAATCAAAGATGGTCCTTGTTCAAAAACTCAAGAACTCTTGTGACTTTCAAGGCAGCAAACACAGAGGTGGGGGGCCCTTCTGAACGGGGCCCTTGCCACTGTAACTGTACAGGTCCCCCGAGCCTGTGGAGCTAGCCCTGACTTCTGCACTAAGACCCCACCGGGAGCACCACCTGCGCCCTCCTCAGGCCTTTCTTCCCTGGTGCACCCTGAGTGCACAGTCCTGGGCCCTGGGAACGTGGGTCTGGTCTCCCGGTGCTCACGGAGATCCCTGCAAGTTGGGGCTGCCCTCGTCCTGCTGCCCCCCAAGGCGGCTACCTGTGGGCTGCCCTCTCCCCCTGCGTTGGGGACTGTAAAGGCACAGATGGGGCTGTGGCGCAGTGTCATTCTTGGCTCAGGGATATTGAAGGTCTGGGCTGGGAGATCTGACCTAGCCACTCTTAAGAGGTAACAGGGAGGGCTGGGAGGAGCAGGGGGCAGGCGGAAGGCCAGGTCGGTGATGGTGACTGTGACTTAGACGGAATCAGGGCCCGGGTTTCTGGAGCTGAGTGCATTTCTCAGGTACCAGTTTTGCCCCGTGAATGGCGGGCAGAACAACTCCCCCCTTCCCAGTGTGTGTGGGGGGGTGCTGTGCACACCTCAGAAGGGTTTCCCCTTTGAGCCCCACAATGGGTGCTTGAGGCAGTGACGATGTCACCCCCATCTGGAGGCCCAGGGCAGCTGGACAAGAGGTTAGGAGTCACACAGCCCACAGGCCCCTGGTCCACAGCGCACGTGGGCACAGGTGCATTCAGGCCAGAGAGAGCAGATGCTGGGCTGACTGGATGCAGGGCGGCCTCTCTCCCCCACCAGTCCCACAGCCAGGCCCCCTTACCAAGCGCAGGCAGAGTTCCAGAAGCTTGAGGACTCTAGCGGCACTGATGGGGCTCATGGCCCTGTCATCCTTGGCCCAGCCCTGGGTCTCAGAACTCTCCCAGAAACAAAGCTGCCCCAAAGGCCGAGCAAATGGCCTGCGACAGCCACCCGAGGAGGCCCCAGTTCAGCCCCAAGACCTCTTACTTCTCTAGCCCCAGAAAATGCTTCTGGGTTCTGAGGATTGGGTTCTGGGAGGAACCCAAGCTCTGTGGGGACACTTGGGCAAGGCGCTGGCCCCGTGGGCCTCAGTTTACCTAGCTGTAAGGGGCGGGTGGTGTCTGGGTAGGGGTGAACAGGCAGGTGGAACCACAAGATGAAGCCAACCTAGAGATACTTCCCCAGCCCCTCCTGGGAACAGTTGCTGGGCAAGCACTCCTGGGCCTCCACACCCCATGCCGTGGCTCTCAGGGCACACTGGGACTTTGACAGTGTCGTGTTCTATGCCAACAGGGTGCGGCAGGCCTTCCAGCTCAGTGGCCAGGCCTGGGAGTCCACCAGCTCAGCGTGGTGCCCCGGTCCCAGCCACCTGGAGCCCCAGAACAAGCTGAGTCCTCCCTGGCCACCAACACTGACCTAGGCGCAATCCCTCCAGCCTCATTTCAGGAGGCTGGTGGGCCGGGAGCCTGGACCCTGGGCCAGCCTGGGCACTTGGCCCTCCACCCCAGCATCTGTGCCTGCTGTTCCAGGGACGGAATCCTGAGGACCTGCAGGGTGTGGCAGTGCCCAAGGTCAGCGGTTCTTTCCCCACTTTAGAGGATGAGCAGGTGGGGAGTGCCAAGAAGAGACACCGCTGAGAGACAGACATCTCTGCTTCCTGCTGATTCCCTCAACAACCTGGCGAAATAACAGGCCAACCTCAGTTCGCCGAAGAGGAAACAGAGGCCCAGAGAGGTTAGGGATCTCACTTAAGGCCACACAGCAGCAGCAAAAGGTGGATTTGAATTGAGGACGCAGCTGCTCTCTGCCACCAGGCCTCTGCACACAGGCACGCACACATGTTCACACATGTACCCATACACAATCAGAGACAAACACAGATTTAGACCTGGGGCTCGCAGGGCAGAAGGCCCGCCGGAGGAGAGGAGATGGGAGAGGAGCTGTGAACACAAATCCATTTCCTTCAAGTGCTGATTGATTTCTCTTCAAGAGCACCTGCATTATGCGAGGGTCTGAAGGTCAGTGATTTAAACGGAAATGAGTCCGGGAAAAACAAATCAACACAGCTCCAGGTTCAATTCGCTTGAAAAGCATATCACCCTGAGTTACTCAAGGAATGACAGGGCGGTTGTAGAGACAGCTGCAGAGCCTGCTCACCCTCCTCATGGGGGTCTCAGCCTTGGAAGATCATCATCCTCCTGGTGCGGGGGGTCTCAGCTTTGGAAGATCACCGTGCTCCCGGGGGTCTCGGCTTCAGAAGATCACCGTGCTCCCGAGGGTCTTGGCTTCGGAAGACGTTTCTAGAGTTGCTGGGTCCTGCATGAGTTCACTTATCCTGGCTGGAAGTGGGGATTACCATGGAAACCTTGAGGGACTTTTTCCCTAACGAGCCTTTTTTTTCTTTTTCAAATGCACACGTTTTGGAGTAGTTTACCCAGAAGCGTGGCCTGGGTTTGGGTGTCTCAAGTGGTCTAAGCAGCTCTGTAGTCTCTCCAAAAAAACAACACTTATTTCCTCCTCCTTCACTCCTTCCCTCCATTCCCTCCTCCTTCTCCTGTCTGCCTTCCTCCCATTCTCCCTCTTCCTCCTTCCTCCCTCTCTTCCTTCAACTAGCCAGTCATCAGGCTGGTTTCTGGAAGGGGCAGGGAGCAGACAGCCATGGCCCTTCCCATGTGGCACCCGTGGCTGTCACCTCACTGTGTTCTTCAGCTGGCCTGTTAAGGCCATCTCGCTGTCTTCATTTTAAAGTGCAAATGCAGAGTCCCAGAGAGGTGGAGTGATCTGCCCAGGGTGGCCTAGCAAGTGAGTTCCTGAACCTGGCGCCCACCCCTCGCCTCAGGCCTTCCCTCCTCTCCAGCTCTTCTCACAAGCCCCTCCCTACCTGTGCTGTGCCCTACAGCCAGGCAGGGCTGGCTCACACCCCCAAGCCCCCCTGCCTCTTCCCTGTCGTGCTTGGACTTCGCTACGCCTTAACGTGCTGACTCTTTATTAAATGATCTCTTTTTTTTTTATTTTTTTTGAGATGGAGTCTCGCTCTGTCACCCAGGCTGGAGTGCAGTGGCAAGATCTCAGCTCCCTGCAACCTCCGCCTTCTGGGTTCAATTGATTCTCCCGCCTCAGCTTCTTGAATAGCTGGGACTACAGGCACGTGCCACCACACCTGGCTAATTTTTTGTATTTTTAGTAGAGATGGGGTTTCATCGTGTTAGCCAGGATGATTTCCATCTCCTGACCTTGATCCGCCCACCTCAGCCTCCCGAAGTGCAGGGATCACAGGCGTGAGCCTCCCCCCGGCCTGAATGATCTTCCTCATCGTGGGCAGCTTGCACCTCCCGCTCGGAGATTCTCTGGCCTCGTTGGGCAAACTCAGCCACCCCTGCTCTGTCCATCATGGTCTTTGGCAGGAGTCCGCCTCCGATCACCAGTCCCTGGCTCCCACTCCCACTCGCCTGCACCAGCCTGAAGGCTGACCTAATTCCATGCTGGGCCCAGCCTCCGGAGCACACAGCCAGGCACTCGCCGCTACTGACACCGTGGACGGGCCCGGTGACGTAAAAGCATTTCAGGCCAAAAGGACTTGGGAAGGAATGGCAAGGGAAGGAGACATCTCTGCTGTATTGTGAAAGACGGAGGTGATCAGAGCGGATGGACACTGAGGGGTCTTGAGAGAAGAGAATACCAGGAAGTGAGCTGGGGACCCCTGAGACAGGGAGCGTAGCAGGCAGAGGAAGGAGGAAATCGAGGCGCAGGAGGAGCCAGACCCAGAGTTTGCCCAGAAGAGCGGCATTCCTCCCGGTCCACACCATCTGTAGCCGCGGTTTGGATTACCTTCTGGCACTCTGTAGCGCCCTTAGGAGCTGAAGCGCCTGGGTTTTCATCTGCTGATCAGACGTGGGAGGAAACCAAGAAAAAAATCACGTCCATATGGTGGTGGGAGCACGTTTTTGGCTCCAGATTTGAGATTAGCATAATGTTTGTGTACAGCTAACAACAGTAAATCCTTCCTGTGTGGAAGCGTGTTCGTGATCTCGGTATTGAGGAGAGAGCGTCTCGGACGGAGATGAAGCTGGCTGCCTGCATCAGGGTTCAGTCTGCTCAGAGCAATTTCACCGTCGTGTGTTTTCTCGGAGGAGCCAGAGGGAGACATCTGGGTAGCTTCTCATCATTTCTTTGAAATATCTTTAAAATATGTGCTTCCCGCTCCCAGAGCTGCTGGGTCATGAAGACGTACAGGCCACACTGAAGACTGCTGCGGCCTCCGGTGCTCCCCGGTTTAGCTCTTTGCTCTCTGACAGGTGAGGATTTACTCAGCCATTTTACAGTCATGAAGACTGAGCCTGAGGCAGAGGGACCTGCAGACCCAGAGTTACATAGCCCTGGTGGGGACGTGGGTGGGGCCCAGCTCACCTTAAGTTCGCTTTTTTTTTCCCCCTTTTTTGATAGAGTCTTGCTCTGTCACCCAGGCTGGAGTACGGCGGCATGATCTCAGCTCACTGCAACCTCTGCCTCCCAGGTTCAAGAGATTCTCCTGCCTCAGCCTCCCAAGTAGCTGAGATTACAGAACACACACCACCACGCCTGGATAATTTTTGTATTTTTAGTAGAGATGGGGTTTCACCACGTTGGCCAGGCTGGTCTCGAACTTCTGACCTCAGGTGATCCACCCGCCTCGGCCTCCCAGAGTGCTGGGATTACAGGCGTGAGCCATTGAGTTTGCTTTTGAAAGCAGCCTTGAGCATTTTCTGCCGTCCCTGGAACTGGGCCCAGCTCTGCTCAGCAGTTGTCCCGGGCTGGCTGCGGTAACAAACACCAGATCCAGAGCTGAAGGTCACATCTTCAGTGAAATCAGCCACAGCGAAAGGTGTTGGCAGGTGCAGGTTTCCTGAAAGCCCAGGGCTGACAGGGAAGCAGTTGCCTCTTGGCGAAAGCATTTTCCCTTGGAAATCTCAGCCTGTCCACTCTCCTTGGAGAAGCAGAGAAGGGAGGCCATCCGGCCATAACCAGACCTTGTCCTTCCCCGCTTCAACCCAGAAGGTACCCTGGGCTGGGAACTGAGCTTGGACTCCATGCCTTCTCTGTTTGCCTCTCTCTTCCAGGCAGCCCTCTGTGCTGGGCTGAGGCTTGCACAGCTGTCAGATGGAGGCTCCAAGTGACCCAGAGTCACAACAAACATCTGTGACGCTGCTGACCCCAGCCTGGGTTCAGTCATTCAGCTCTATGGGGTCCTCGTGGTCCCAGGGACAGGCTTCCTCACTTCAGAGAGAAAGAGCTTTGGAAGCTTCTCTGGTTTACAGATGGTGGGGGCCTTTCACCACTCAAGCAGAAAACGCTGAATGGATTCAAGCTGACTGTTTGGTGCTGATCTGACCCATCCCTTCGTGACAACCTGAGTTCCAAGATGTTCTCTGCAGCATCACTCCTGCAAGGCTTCTCAGAAAAATGGAGCCCGTGGCCACTGAAGCGTGGTGTGCTTGGCTCAGCCCCACCACTAGAGATCTGTGCCACCCTGAGCAAAGTAACCACCCTGACGTCCCTGCAGAGACGGCCTTCCCTGCAGTGAGCCCAACCTGGCACGTCCCTAACTCACTGCACTCAGACCCCTTTCCCCATCATGTCTCTTGGTCAGGGTCCACTCAGGAGACAGGAACCACCCGTGGTTCTAACAGAGAGTCCTGTGTAGAGAAGGGGTAGCTTGACATTAAGGGATGAAAGGGCAGAGGGACTCTAAGATGCCCTGGAGTAGCAACCTCGGGAAGCAGCTGCCACCCCAGGGCTGGGAAAACATGCGGAAGCGGAGGGAGTTATTCCAGCTGGGCAGCTCGGAGGAGGGGCGGGTGGAGCTGGGGCCCCGATGGCTGAGGGCCTGTGGGCTGTGCCTTTTTCTGAGGGGCCAGGAGGTTGGCACAGGGAAACCACAAACAGAGGAAGGAATTGCCCCTGCTGTGGTGAAGAGCGTTGCGGGGTGACGCTTGTGCCAGGCCAGCTCCCCCAAGCACTGCCAGGGGGCACAGCCCACTAAGTTAAAGGTGGTTTTCCTGTAGCTATAAGTTACTGCTATGACTCAGTGGATTTACCTCTTGGAACTTGTTGTGCAGTGGGCAGGTGTAGGCAGACCTCCCCCAAAAGTCTGGGGAAGCTGAGAGGCTTAGGGACAGAAGTCACGTCTGCGTCTCAGGCAGTGGTGAGGCAAGATGGTGGCTCCTGGCACCATGACCCCCCGAACCCGAACTTAGATGCCATAGTGAAAGATATGCACCCCGGCTGGTTCCTTCTGAGGCTGTGAGGGAGAATCTGTTCCCAATCTTTCTCTGGCTCCTGGGGGTGGCTGGCAGTCCCCCGTGTTCCTTGCTTGAGGAAGCATCACCCCGACTTCTGCCTTCATGCTCACATGGCATCTCCAGTGTATGTCCATACTTCCCCCTTTTGTGAGGACACCAGTCATGCGGGACTGGGGCTCACCTGAGCCAGTGTAACCCCCTCCTGACTACTTCTACAGCAATGCTGTTTCCAAGTAAGGTCCTGTTCTGAGGTCCTGGGGGTTAAGATGGTAACATATGAATCTGGGGAGACAAAATGCAGCCCATGACACTCCCCGTTCAGTACACAAAATAAGTGAGAAAACCTTCCCCAGAGGGAAACCTTCCCCAGCCTTCAAAACTTGGAGGCTGAAGGAACTCCATCTTAGATGCTCATCTGCCACGTTGACTTCTGACTAACTCTAGTTCCAGGAAGGCCTCCCAGATTTCCCATTTATCTATGGTCCCGTGTATAAGAGCACATGCTTACCATACATCATCCCTTCTGAAGCACGCCTGCCCTTTCCCTGTGGCATCTAGGCCCTGGGTCTGAGGTCACGGCGCAGTCCTGCCGTCCCCACTGAGGTAGAGATGTGGCTTCTGTCGGTAAGTCTCTGTTAAATGTTCCTTTCTGGGAAGCTGGGTATGTCAGCCTCTCCGCTTTCTCAGACTTTTGGGGGAGGTTTGCGTAACCTGCCCACTGCAGAACAAATTCCAAGAGGTAGATCCTTAGGGTTAGGCAGTGAGGTGTTGCTGCCGGGTTTCTGGCTCCTGGCATCCAGAACTGAGACGATCACATTCTGTGGTTTGGGCCTGCTAGCTTGTGCTGTTTGTTACAGCAGCCACGGAGACGGATACAGGAAAATGACAGTGGTTGAGGACAAACAAAGACCCCGATTCTTGGTTAGCCTGTTGGGAGTTCCAGCTACTGAAGAAACAGTTGTTAGATAAGAGTGTGAGAGAGATTTCCACGCCAGCAGATTCACAGAGGAGCTATCCTAGGAAGTACTGTCGCTGCAGAGTTCCCAGTGGCAGGTGAATTACAGTAGACACGCTTTTAAATGCATTGCTGAATTTCTAGAAAAGGTACATACACTCACCCTTTCACTCAGCAATGCCACTTCTGGGAACCTGCTCCAAAGACACGCTAATAAAACACAAAGCAATTTCCACGCAAGGCTGCTCGGGCCAGGACTGTTAGTCCGTGTCCAGCACTGGGAATGAGGAGACTCAGGTTTTCACACCCTGGCAGGAAGATCACGGGCGGGACACGGTGTCTTCCTCATTGCACCCGCCCTGTGGCTCACCACTGGGATTTGTCCTGTTACGGCGGACGTTAACTTTGGTCACTGGATTAATTCAGGTGGAGTCTGCCGGCCACCTCCACTGTAAAGTCACCTTTCTTTTCATTTTATAATTCACAGTTCATTTGTAGGGAGTTGTGCTGGGGACTATGTGAATGTCCCATTCCTCATCCTACTAACAGTGAACCATTCATTAATGTAGGAGAGTAGCGTCCCCTGGACCCCACTTTCACCCGTCGGTGGTAATCCATCACCAGTATCCTTTTCCTGCTTAAGTCGTCTTCCACCTGGTGAGCAGGGGCCCCTCACGTGGCCTCTGTGTCCGTGGCACAGCCCGCTCATTCCTTGAGCATGCCTTTATTATTTTTATTGTTGTTGCCATTGCTGAGACAGGGGCTCACTCTGTCACCCAGGCTGGAGTGCAGTGGTACGATCTCTGCTCACTGCAATTTCCACCTCCCGGGCTCAAGTGATCATCCCACCTCAGCCTCCCTGAGTCGTTGGAATCACAGGCGCACACCAGCGTGCCTGGCTCATTTTTCTGTTTTTTTTTTTTTGTGGAGTTGGGGTTTTACTATGTTGCCCAACCTGGTCTCAAACTCCTGGCCCAAGGGATCTTCCCACCTTGGCCTCCCAAAGTGCTGGGATCACAGGCACGAGCCGTCTTGCTGGGCCTATGTCTTTACTTCCAAACACAGCAGGGCAAGTCCAACTTTCTGTGCCAGCTCCAGGCTCACTGTCAGGATCAGACATTTCTCCACGGGTCCTGGTTCTTCTTAAGGGAGGGTGGTAATTAGAAAGCAAGGTCTTGGGGTTAAACCCGCTCGGGGCTGTTGGGGTGTTGCTGTTCCCGGGGCTTCTCCATGGGCAGAGGTAGGAAATACACATGTGTTTACTTATGTAAGAAAAAGCACACATATACACGCATTTGTGTGCACACACATCTCTGCGTGTTTCAGCGTCTGTCTGTGTTACAGCCATGCCTTCACACCTAGGACCCTGTTCAAATCCAACACCGCAGGGCTGGTTCGCATTTTCTCCCTTTCTCTGTGTCTGTAACTTCCTTTCCAGCAAGAGACTCGGCTTTCATTGTCCTCAGCACATTTACTTATTCGATTATTCCCCCAAGGAAATTCAGTCTCCCTAACTCCGGGATCCTGCCCGCACCCTGCTGTGGAAACTCCGCTCTGCGCGTGGGCTCTGAGACCCTGTGCTCGGCTGCCATTTTCACCACCCCGTGGGCAGACACCCTTCTCATCCAGCCAGAGCCAACCCACTGCACTGGGCCAGAGCCTCCACCCCCCACTGCTGCTTCTCCTGCCAGGCTGCCCACCAGCACCCACGAGTCACCCTGCTTACCCCTCTGTGGCTTCCTACGCAGAGCCACTGAAGAGCCTGAGAGGACGTCACTGTTCCTCTCCCCGCCCGTCCCACCTGAGCAATTCGGTAGAGGAAGAGTGACGTCCTCTCAGGCTCTCCATGGAAGCAAGCAGCGCCTCCACCACTGGTCTAGGTCATAGCCAGCTGGGTCCAGCCCAGCTCCAAGGAGTGGGAAGATGGACTCTGCCTTTTGGTGAGACAAGCCGCAGAATCCTGTGGCCACGTTTGTCCATGTAGCACAACTGTGCAGCCAGCCACGCTGGAGAGTGATGGGGAAGAATCAAATTCTTTTTTTTTTTTTTTTTTGAGACAGCGTCTCGCTCTGTCGCCAGGCTGGAGTGCAGTGGCATGATCTCGGTTCACTACAACCTCTGCCTCCTGGGTCCAAGTGATTCTCTGCCTCAGCCTCCCAAGTAGTTGGGAATACAGGCGTGTGCCACCACATGCAGCTAATTGTTGTATTTTCAGTAGAGACAGGGTTTCACCATATTGGCCAGGGTGGTCTCGATCTCTTGACCTCGTGATCCGCCCACCTTGGTCTCCCAAAGTGCTGGGATTGCAGGCGTGAGCCACTGTGCCCGGCCAGAATCAAACTCTTTAAGGGAAACAGCAGCGGAGGTGAGGGGCATCAGCCCCAGCCCCTGACTCAGGGGGCTCCTATAGGAAGTCTCCAGAAAGAAGGAATGACCCCAGGGGTGGCTGAGATGTAGAGGGGGACAGAGCATTTATAAAAATTGAGGTGAGATTCACATGATATTGACGGTTTTAAAGTGTACAGTTCAGTGGCATTTGGTGCATTCGCAGTGCTGTGTGGCTTCCACCTCTATCTAGTTTCAAGACGCCTTCATCTCCCCAAAAGAAAACCCTGTATCCATGGAGCAGGCACGCCCCATCCCCACTCCCCCGGCCCTGACAACCCTGCTCTGCTCTGTGTGTAGATTTGCTGGGGGTGGAATCACACAGTAGCAAGGTTGCATGATGTCTGCAGGGCTCACTCACACTGCAGCCTGTGCTGGTACCATGCTTCTTGCTGTGGGTGAGGGGCATTCTGCTGCCCTGTGCATGGCCCATGCTTTGCTCACCGGTGCACCTGCTAACGGACATTTGGGTGGCTTCCACGTTTTGGGCGCTGTGAATAATGTGCTGTGAACATTTGCGTACAAGTATTAGTTTGAATAAGTGGTTTCAATCCCCTGGGGTGTAGACCCAGGAGCAGAATTGCTGGGTCATACAGTGATTCTCTTTTACCTTTTGAGGACCAGAACGGTGCCATTGGAGGGTCTGCAGTGACAGTGATTAGGAGGAAAGAGAAATCCATGGTCACCCCGAATGTGAATGTGATGTTATTTGGGAAAATGGTCTTTGCAGATGGGATTCAGTTATGGGTCTTGAAAGGAGACCACCATGGATTACCTTTAAATCCAATGACAAGTGTCCTTGGACATACAGCGGAAAGACATAGAGAAAAGGGTCAGAGGCCAGGTGCAGATGGAAGCAGAGATTAACGGCGTGGCCACAAGCTGAGGGATGCCGGAAGCCACCAAAAGCTGGAGCCACAAGCTGAGGGATGCCGGAAGCCACCAAAAGCTGGAGCCACAAGCTGAGGGATGCCGGAAGCCACCAAAAGCTGGAGCCACAAGCTGAGGGATGCCAGAAGCCACCAAAAGCTGCAACCACAAGCTGAGAGATGCCCGAAGCCACCAAAAGCTGGAGCCACAAGCTGAGGGATGTCAGAAGCCACCAAAAGCTGGAGCCACAAGCTGAGGGATGCCCGCAGCCACGAAGAGCTGGAGCCAGCAGGATGGAGCCTGCCCTGGAACCCCAGGAGGGGGCACAGCCTGGCCACCCCTGGGCTTTAGACTTCCGGCTGCCAGAATGGTGAGAACTGAGCTCTGGTTTCGTGTCCCCTGGCTTGTGATAGTTTGTTGTGTCATCCCCAGGATATGAAAATATCCTTAAACTTCTCCTCCCTGTTTCCCAGTCTGGGCCCCTCCTACATGGGGCCAGGAGCCAGCAGAGGTCCAGTCTAGGACAGGGGCAGCAGAAACCTGGAGGCACACTGAGACATTAGGGTCAAGAGAGCTGGGTAAGCCCTTCATGTCGCCGAGCCTGGGTTTTCTCTCCAGTGTGACGGACACACTCTTTCTTCTCTCAGCCTGGACAGATGCTGTGAGGCCATGGCTGTGGCGGCCTCCGTGCACCCCCAGGAAGGGCTCAGGTTGGTGTCTGTGGAGCTCAGATCCCACCTCCCTCTTCTAACGCTTTCCTGGCCCTCAGGCCTTCCTGGACAAACAGCAGTCTCCCTGGAAAGCTCCGAGCTCTGCCCTCCCAGCTGAACTCCTATTCTCCTCCCCACTCCCCAGCCCCACTCCCAGACATCCAGATGTCCCCACTGTGTGTGTGTGTGTGGTGGGGAACAGATTGAGACGGGAAACCAAGCATGTTTTCCAGAATGACGGGAAGGCCGGAGCAAGGAGCTTCCTTAGACAAACCTGGACGACGGTTTCAATTCCTGATTGATTCCGGCTTGGGGCAGCTTGTGGCACTGGGGGACACTGCCTGACTCTAAGTGTGTGGCTTCAGTCGCCTCATCTGTGGGGGGCGTGTCTGGATGCAGCGTCTGCTGTGCCCGCAGGATGGCGCCTCCCCGCTCAGGCAGGTGGCAATTGTCTGTTCCATCCCTGCCACATAGCCTTTGAGCTTTGGTTTCTGCACAAGAATCACAGAGGTGGGGACACCCATGAGCAGCCGGCGGCTGGGGTGATGGAATGAAATGCAGGGCATCGGTGTAGAGGAAGCTGTCAGCAAATCAGCCGTCCACAGCAATGGCGTGAACCCCACTGTGGAGTGACGCTTCGTATGTGCGCAAGAGTCTACAGGGATTTGTTTGTTTAATTCTTATGGCAACCTCCTGGGGGTGGATGCTGTCATGATTCCCATTGTATAGACAAGGAAACTGAGGCACAGAGAGGGCAAGCCACTTGCCCCAGGCCACACAGCCAGTGAGTGGCCCAGGCTGAATGCAAGGCAGGCAACCTGCTGCAAAGCCCATGCTCAGGACCATGGTGCCCACCGTGGAGACATGCAGAGGGAGGACTGCCGAGGGGGTTTGGCACAGCTGCCCCCACACAGGCAACCGAGACCCCTGCAATGCAGTGCGCACTGTCCTCCCGCAGACAGCAGCCAGACATTCCTTGCAGAAAGAGCATCAGGCACCTCAACCGATCCAGCTTCCACCGGCTTCGCCTCCCAGCAGCTCTGAGAGCCCTACCTCGCCAGGACTTGTGGGCTGCTGCAAGCTTTGGAGACAGGTCTGAGGGATTTGCCGCTGGGTCACTGTCCAGAACTCTGGGGACCACAGAGGCCAAGGAAGCAAGGCTCAGGTGGTCCTGAGATCAGGCCCTCACAGCTACAGCCCCCCAACACAGCTGCGCGCTCTGACCCACCCTCTGTGGCCTCCAGCCCGGCCCCTCCCACAGGCACCCAGAGTGCTAGGGCTGCTCTCACCAGACGCAGAGCCCGCAGCTTGGCCCCCTGCCCACCCTTCCAGGATCCTGAGCTCCCCAGACAGGTGGGCCCATCTTGCGCCAATCTGCGCCTGGCCGCCGTCGGGGCCCACCTGCGTCTTTGAAGGCCTCTATCCCCGGGTGGGCTCTCTGAAGCACCTGGGGTTCTGCAGTGTGTCTGTCGTGGCTGAGTCTGTTCTTTGATGCTGAGCAGTTTGGGGTGAGGGGCTGGGGCCGCCTGACTCACGGTGGACACCTGAGGGCCGACTGCCAATCATTCCCACATCCACGCATTCCCAGTCAAAGGCTCCACAAGCCTGGCCCACAGCAGTTCGAGAGGAACCTGCTGAACTGGACGGGTCCACACTCGACAGCAGTCTCTCCTCTCACCAGGGACGGATGCCAACCAGGCACGCTCAGACCCCGCGCCTCCACTCCCCACCGTGGTCACGCAGGTTCGCCGTGGCCTCGGTGCGGTCTATCCCCGAAATGTGCAACACACCTGCTTTCCTCTCTTCCAGCCCCCTCCCCCCCTTCTTCCTTCTTCCTGTTTTACTTTAAGTACTGTATCCATATCAAAGGATTGCACATGCACAGTTCAGTATTGGTATCGAGGCTCATAAGGAAACCCAGGCACCTGGCCCTGCCCCCACCCGCCCACCCCGCACATCTGCCGTGGGCTTCCCTGTGGAGTGCTCCCCTCCTGGCTCTTCTTACCTTAGTCCTGCAATCCTTCCGACCTCTGCTCAGGGGTCACCGCCTCCAGGAAGCCTTCCTGCACCCTTCTCAGGGTCACCGCCTCCAGGAAGACTTCTTGTACCCTTCTAGCCCCAAGAACACTTGTTCTGATGCAGTTTCACATCCCAGTGGCTGGGGAAGGGTAGGGGCACAGCCTCTCACAGCTCCATCCCATGAGGACCCTGGTGAGTGCTGGGCCGTCTGCATGGCCCAGGGCTGTGTCCTCACCTCACCTCAGAATTCCCATCTCAAAGTACCACCGCTGCATGAATGGACAAGTGGCTGAGTGAGGGAGGGATGAAAGGTGACATTGGGGCCTGTTTTCTCCCTCCTGGTGTTGTGCCTGGGGCTGCTAAGAAACCCTCCCCAAGGGCAGGGCTGGGAGACAGAGAGGTGCATCTTCCAGCTACAGCCTCCCCAGGCTTAAATTTCTACCTGTTAGATGACCTGCAGCCAGATGTCTCGGGGCTACAGGGTTCTTCCCGGGCAGCAGGCCTGGCCCTTGGGCTGGAAGGTGGGGCTGTGTCCAGCCCTGCGCTGCCCTGCCCGCTGTGTCCAGGTAAAGGCCAAGCCAAGGGAGGGCAGGAGCGCAGGGCAGGACCCACCACAGGTGCTGGCCGCGAGCCTCGGTGCTCCTGAGAAGCCCAGCAGAGCTGCGGATTGCGTCATCTTCAGGCACTTAGGGGCGAGGGTCCCAGCCCTGCCGGGCTACCTGGAGGGCAGCTGCCTCATGTGGCCCCCAGACCTGGGCTGGAGGGCAGGGCAGGCCGCACCATTTGGGTGGAAGGCCAGGAACCAGCCAGTGCTCTGTGATCTGTGCTAGGATTCTGGGAGAAACAGCAGCCTCCAGTTTGCAGCCAGCCCTGCAGGGGCGCCTACCACTGGCCCTGCCTCCTACCCGGCTCCACCTTGCCGAGCTGCTGCCTTGAGCTATGTTTCACACCAGGGGACGAGGAGAACCCAGAGGCGAGGGGAGCTGCCGGGCATGGCCATGCTGGGCGGTGGCATGGCTGGGATTAGCACCCATGCCTGTTTTCCTGACGTCCGTGCTCCTTCACCATGCGGAGGTGGGGGGATGTCTCTCTGCTTCCTCCTTAGAGGTCCCCAGTTCAGGCTGAGCCCTGTCCCCCAGCTGTTCATCCAGGATGGGGACCCCGCCTGAGATCCCTGCTGCTGGCAGAGATGTAGCCAATAGTCCTTCCAGCCACGGAGCAGGGTGCCTATGCACCCCAGCTGTTCCTCCCGGGAAGGGGGCCAGATCCCTGCCTGATGCCTGGCTGGCCCTGTCACCTGGGTGGGACCTACACAGACGGGACAGTGATGGTTACTGTGTGCCACTGTCCTGTAGAAGGCATTGTGAGTGTCCACGCCCTCCCAGTGAAAACCACCAGATTTATACCGCAAAGTGAAGCTGTCGAGGTCGGACAGGCAGCTGTGGACAGAGGTGAGGACCGAAGCTGTGCCCTCCCGAGAAGCTGCCACAGTGAGGAGAGGAGCCCGGCCCTGGGGAGGCCTCCAGCCGCTCTGGCCCAGGCCCTGCGCCGGGAGGGTCACGGACCCGACTCCTGCAGACCCGCCCCCACGCATGCTGGAGCACGTGGCCAACTTGGGCTCTTCCAGAAGACTCGGCGATGGGATAGGACGCTCCACACGCCACAGAGCTGCTCAGGCCACAGCGCTCCACGGGCCCGGACTCCACGGTCAATGCGCCGACACCTGGGAGCCTCAGACAGATGGACGGGAGGAGGCGGGAGGCGCCGTTCCCCCAGGTGGAGCACCAGCCAACGTGCCCCCTGCACTCTCCTTTGCGCAGACAGTTTGGAGCGTTTCAGTGAAGCAGGTGAGGAATCGCAGACCTCCGGCTTCAGTTCACATCAAAGGGGCTGTGTTGTCGGCTTTAAATTTATCTCTTAAGGAGCCGAGAAAAAAGCCAGATAAAATGGCAAGAATGTGCAAGAAACGCAGGAAAGGTGAGCAGAAAGCTAAAGGAGCCATTCCCACGCAGAGAACGGATAGACACGGAAAGAATGCACTCACAGGGCACCCGAGCAGACACTCTGCAGCCGGGACAGGCTTGTTTGGTTTTTGTTTTGTTTTTAAAGACAGAGTTTCACTCTCATTACCCAGGCTAGAATGCAATGGCGCGATCTTAGTTCACTGCAACCTCCCAGGTTCAAGAGATTCTCCTGCCTCAGCCTCACGAGTAGCTGGGATTACAGGCATGCACCACCATGCCCGGCTCATTTTTGCGTTTTTAGTAGAGACGGGTTTCACCATGTTGGCCAAGCTGGTCTCAAACTCCTGACCTCAGGTGATCCACCCGCCTCGGCCTCCCAAAGTGCTGGGATTACAGGCGTGAGTGGGTTTTGAACAGAAGCAAGGAGCAGCTCCTGGCTGATGGAAAGAAGCCGTCAGTAGACAGGATGACCCGAGTGAATACACTGGGAGACACAGAACACTGTTCGCAGCATTATCAGTAACGAGTGATGAAGCCAGAAAGAAAAGAAAACAACTTTGAAAAACCATCAGGAGTCAAAAACAGCTTTCAGCCTCTCAGTAAGAGAGGCTGAAACTAATAATAGCTTTCCAGGCTCTACACAGAGAATGACGTCACGGAAGTGTCTGATGGGGGTGGACAGAGGCACACGGGGCAGAGCACTGAGAATGCCCCTTTACCACCTGTTAGGCAGAGAGGACACAGCACCCCGTGTTTTCAATATCCACGCTGTTTGCCGATTGTTATAAATGTGTGACGTTTTGTGATTCTTTCTTCTTGTAAGTAAATGTTCACCTTTGTTCTCAATTCTGCATTGATAATTTTGCATTTTTTCCTTAAAGAGTGCCCTGAATGATATCTGAGTCTGCCTGGATGATACCTGGCCGGCCTCTGTCTGCACTTCGGGTGTTGGTGTTGGTGAGGGCAGAATGGAAAGGACCTGTGGAAGCGTGGCTGAGATGCCCACGTGAGGCAGCCACTACTTTCTGTGATGGTGGCTTCCTTGAGCCTTCGATACAGCCCCAAGTAGCAGGACCTGACTCCTGCCCATGCCCTGTGTGTCAAGCCCACCATGGCCTGGTGGTGGGGCCCTGCTGCCTGGGACCGTCTGGCTCGCTCCAAGGTACTCGGCCAGAAACTCTCCCATGTTAGTGCCTCGTAGAGGTGATGAAAGGGGCGCAGAGAGGAGAAACGACCCTTGTGGATCACACAAAAGGGCGGGCCCTGGGCTGTGCGTGGCAATCTCCTGCCCAAGAGTGGGCAGCCTGCCTGCTGTGGGGGGCTGCATGAGGGCGGGGGCTCTGAACTCTCTGCCAGCACCGTCCTGCTGCGCCTGCTGTAAGCTGGCCATGCCACGCTCATCCGTTCACCCTTTTCTTCTCCAGAGCTTACTGAGCCCCTGCTGCGGCCACGTCGGGGCTCGGCACTGGGGAGACAGCCTCTCCCCCCAGGGGGTTTGTCATCTGAAAAATTGTTCCCCTAAAGATATCCCCAGCAGAATCCTCGGAACTTATAAATACTGCCTGATGTGGAAAGAGAGTCTTTGTGATGAAGTGAAGTCTCTTGAGATGGAGAGATTATCTAGGATTATCCAGGTGCACCCAAAAATGCAATCTCCGGTGTCCCTGTGAGAGGGAGGCAGAGGAAGAGGGGCCCGTTCAGGAGAGGAGGCCGTGTGGCCACAGAGGCAGAGACGAGTCATGCTGCCACGAGCCAAGGGCCACCTGGGGCGGCGGGAGACTTTCCACCAGAGGTTTCAGCCCAGTGATGCCCATGTCGGATCTCGGCTCCAGCATGGCGGGACACATTTCTGCTGTTTGAAGCCATCCCGGAGTAGGGCTGTGTCACAGCTTCCACAGGAAATCAGTACACCCTGGTGGCCTGGGCTGGGCAGGGAGCATAGCGCCTGCTGGTCCTCAAACACGCTGCAGGCCTCCTGCCGTGGGCCCTTGGCTCAGCTGCGCCCTCCGCAGAGATGCCTGGCTCAGCCCCCACAGGGGGCTCCACCTCTGGCTTATGGCTTTGTTCCGATGTCCCCCTACCTGGATCGCCTGCTGCGCCCCTCTCACCTCCCCCATTTTCTCCCCAGCGCTTTTCTCCTGCCTCTGTCCCACACTGTCTGCGTCTGCGTGTTCCTCACGGTGGCCTGCTGCGCTCCCGTCTCGCCCGGCACAGGGCACCTGGCACACGGTCAGTGCTGGGAGATGCAGTGACCTGGGAAGTGCGTTCCTCGCTCCAAGGAGACCCACGACAGGTCTGGGCCTCTGGTGCTGTGGTTCTGTTCAGACCTGCGACAGGAAATGCCACTGTGACAGGGAGAGAGGAGAAAGCCCGGACACCCCGGCTGGGCTTCCGTGCCTCTGGTCCAGCCAGGGCGGGGCCGGGCCGGGCCGTGCATTTCGGGAGCTGCGTCACCAAGTCAGGGTGTCACGGTCTGAGCCGGTGCGTGTCACCAGGAGGAAAGTGTCCAGGCACCACTAGAGCAATGCGTGCTGCTCCCCGCAGCCAGGCACAAGTGTGACTGTGTCTCCTCTCCTGGTGTCTGCGTGCCGGCCAGCTGCCCCGCCTCTCCCAGAGGCCGCTCCCCGGCCTACAGTGGAGATGTCATTCCCCTTGCTAGGCTTCTGTGGAGGCCCTGCAGGGAGCTGGGGCAAGGAAGCTTCTAGTAGGTGGCAGAATCGTCTTGCGTAGGGATCCCCGTTCACCCATGGGTGCCCATTGTCAGCTGAGCCATGTGACTGTAGCCATGTGCTCTCCCACTTGGGCCCCTGGGAACCATCTGTTCCCCATTACATTTGGGGAGCTGACAGGACGTATGGATGAGCCCCATGATCTCACCACCACTGGGAGGGTGGAGGCTGGCATTCAGTCAGCAGCCCAGACCCATCCACCCCTCGGTGCTGGGAGGAACACAGAGCGGGTGGGAGCGCAGTCAGGCTCTGCGCCCGACAGACTGAAGCAATCATCATTCCCGGGATGTTTACACCTGGCCTCCCACAGACCCGGCAGCCCACTTCTGGCTGGGCTAGGCTGGCCACAGGCCTGGTCAGGGAGGCCACGCGGGCATCTCTGGCTTCCTACTCAGGCTCTCTGACTGGGGAGGTGGAAGGCAGGAGTGGATGGGGCACCAGGCATCCCAACGGGGCCTTTGCCCAGTGCTCCCGGGAATGCAGCCTTCTCTTCCATGAAATAGGAGAAGTGACGCCCTCCAGGCTGGCGCACGTGGCTGTGAGCCTCCAGCAGGGGAATGAAGGGAGAGTGTGGTCTCAGGGCTGAGCTTCCCTGCAGGGGCTCAGAGCAACAGACCCCCAGCAGCCGCCCCCTCAGCCCTGCACCGTTTGGCTCTGGTTTTACATGGTCCTGAATCCAACTTTGCTCCCATCAGTGCTTTACAAAAATTCCTACTCGCCACCTGATCAGACTGAGCTTGCACGCCTCTGGGGATGGGGGGCTCACTACCTCCTGAGGCCTCTCTTCCACACCTGCACGGCTCTGACTGTCATCTGCCTTCCCAGGACATCCATGAACCAGTTCTGGCTGTGTCCCGGGAGAGCCACAGGTGATGTCCCTGGCCCCTGGCCCCACATGGCTGGCCTCCAGCTCTGTGCGGGCAGCAGCCTGCCCCGGGGACCTTCTTTCTCCCGCCCGCTGGTGATGGGCACTGGGCCTCTTCACTGTCACCTCCCTCTGGCTGTGCTCCGGTCCCACAGGTGTTGCTGGAAATGGCAGAGCACGGGGGTTCGTCACTTCCCGTGGTGCTAGGGCAAAGGTGCAGCGAGCCCCCACTTCTCAGCGGAGAGGGCAGGCCTGAGCAGGAAACGCATGAAAATCATTTTTCTATTTCTGAGCACACTTGTCAGCTTAATGGGAACTTTAAGTGGTTTGCTGAACCTGCACTGTGCGAAGAACAGAACTGAAAAAGCCACACATTGACTCTACATTGATTCTCTATCTCTCTTTTGTGTTTTCTCCCAAAAAGAAATCCATTGCTCACCGCACAGTTTACCAAGCTTCCCGCTAAGGCCTTTCTCCTAATGTGCTGGTGTGCCTCGGGGCCTCCCTATGCTGGCAATAGTCGCCAGGAGAACTCACGGGCTTTGCCTGCCCAGCTCCCGCTCCAGGAATGCCCGAGGACGTCAGGTGTGTGTGGACCTCGTGGTTACAGCTGTGCTGCTCCCCCTGTGATTTGTATGTTGAAGTCCTAATCCCCAGGACCCCAGAATGTGACCTGACTTGGAAGTCGGGTCATTGCAGGGATAATTAGTTCAGATGAGCTCAGTCAGAGCCAGGCAGGCCCCTAATCCAGCGTGACTGGTGTCCCCGTAAAACGTGGACGTTTGGACTCAGCCATGCCCACAGAGAGAACGTCGTGGGAAGGTTAGAGTCACGCTGCACAAGCCAAGAGAGCACCAAGGCCCGGAGAGAGTCCTGGAACTGACCTTGCCCCTGTGCCTGCAGGGGAGCCTGGCTCTGCCAACGCCTCGATTTCAGACTTCCAGGCTTCAGAACGAGGGTGAGCACGTGTCTGCCGCCTGTGGGGCGGGTCAGGGTAGCCCTGGGAATCCCCCACAGCCACTCACAAAACAAACGCTGGCCAATAAAAGCCTGGAAAATTGTGTGTCGGGTGCAGCGATGCAAACTGAAAGCACTCCTCACCCCTCACTTAAATGTGACCACGTGTAACTGAGCATGGGGGACACCTGCGCAGCCTGCCTGTGGGCAGATCACCCTGTGTCCCCTCTCGGGAAGCGTTTGGTTACTGAGCATTGAGTGAGTGCCTCAACAGCGTCTTAGCATGGCTGCCGATTCTGCTTCTGAGATATTCTCACGCAGAAATCCCTGACGGGTGGACAAGGCTCTCAGAAGTGTTTGTATGAGTCCCTTCCCACACCTGATACCAGGTAATTCATAAAGAAAAGAGGTTTAATTGGCTCACGGTTCTGCAGGCTGTACGGGACCCATGACGCTGGCATCTGCTCGGCTTCTGGGGAGGCCTCAGGAAGCCTACACTCGTGGTGGAAGATGAAGGGGGAGCAGGCATGTCTTACATGGCTGGAACAGGGTAAGAGAGAGAAGGGGGAGGTACCACACACTTTAAATAACCAGATCTCGTGAGCACTTACAAGGGGGACATCCACCTTCATGATCGGATCACCTCTCACCAGGCCCCACCCACAACACTGGGCATCACAAGTCGACATGGGATTAGGGCACGGACACAGATCCAGGCCATGTCAATGTCCACGCACTCTTATTTACCCAGTGAGAAGTGGAAAGCAGCTTAGCTGTCTGATAAATGTTTATACGCCAGAGCGTCCACCAGGTAGACTGTTACGGGGTGCCTCAATGGCAGTTACCGACGATCACCTTAGAACCCATGAAGGCATGTGCTGACATGATGGGTTAAAGGCGTGAAGGCTGGCAGGTGTGCTGTGGGCACGGGGCCCCAGGCTAACCCGGAGACTCCTTAGACAATATGAATGAAACGAGCTAAAGATCATCTCACAGCAAGGCAGCCCAGGTGTCGCTCTCCACCTGCCGCCTCTTTAGGAAGGCAGAGTCCCCCTGGGGCAGGCCCTAGCTTTATCCCCAGGACTGATGGGAACTGCTGGGGGTGGGGCAGGGACAGGGGCAGCCTTGGGGTGGCTCCCAACTCCCCCTAGTACAGGTTCACCGGGCCCTGACCCTGTTTGCTTCCCGGCTTCCCAAGTGCCGGGGTCCTGGACCCTCTCCGGTGTCCTGGCCCTGAGGTCAGCTTTGTGCTGTGTGTGTGGATGCCCGAGCCCCCAGGGGGCTCTAGAGCACCTCTGCCTTCTTCACCCTCACCCTCACCTCATTCCATGAGTCCTGGGTTTCCTCAGGTATAGCTTGAGGGGGTTCTGCCACGGGAGGCCAGTGTGCCACTGTGGGTTGTGGGAGGCTGGTGTGCTGTGGGCCATGAGCCATGGGCCATGAGAGGCCATGTGCTGTGGAGGCCGTGTGCCATGTGCCGTGGGAGGCTGGTGTGCTGTGGGCCTTGGGAGGCCATGAGCCATGGGCCATGAGAGGCCATGTGCCGTGGGAGGCTGGTGTGCTGTGGGCCTTGGGAGGCCATGGGCCGTGGGCCATAGGCGGTCGTGTGCTGTGTGCAGTGGAAGGTCGTGGGCCATGTGCCGTGGGAGGCTGGTGTGCCGTGTGCCGTGGGCCTCCCCTCAGAGCAGCCGTTGCCTGTAACAATACCACCCCTGTGTTGACACCTTGGCACAGCACATGCTCACCTGCAGCTTTATGGGAAGCAGCCTCACCTCGGTGTCGCCTCACTGGCCCAGGTTCGGGAGTCCCCGCGTCCTGAGAAGCAGAATGGTCAGCACCCAGGTATCCAGGGTTAAGCTAGGATCCAAATCCCTGCCCGGCCACTTCCTGGCCCTGCGACCTCAGGCCACTCAAGCTTGGGCAGAGACACAGGGGCTGCCAGGAAACAGCAAGGCAGCACTGAGATAGGCACGGCGAGGCCCGGGCTGGAGAGGACGGAGCCAGCTCCACAGGCCCCCAGCGCCCTGGGCCTCAGCTTCCTGCATCTGTAACAAGAGGACAGTTGCGCCCACCTCGCCAAGTGCAGGATTGGGTGAGATAACGTAAGGGCGGTTCAGAGTCAGGTTCAGGGTTACAGGCCGTCACCACCACCATGGGCAAAGCTGTGGCGCCCTCCTTGCTGCCCAGAGGGTGTCAGGGGCCAGAGGATGGACTGCTCCGCGCAAGCTCAGGGGCTGGACAGGGACTGGGCAGGTGGGGGCGTCGCTGTTGCTGCTGTACAGGCTTCGTCTGTCCCCTCGCAGAATCTCACGGCCATTGCTGTTACAGGACACTGACTCCAGAGACGAGAGGCACCAGAACGACACCCACGATTGCTCCTTCCGTCTGTTCAGAGAACCTGGGGGCGCCTGCTGAGTGCCGGGCCCTGGTGGGGTGCTGGGGACACTGTGACAGGGACCCCCCAGGAGAGGCAGGGATGCAGCCCTGGGCAGAAGCCCCCCAAGGAGGCAGGTGGTCACCCCCACACAGCCCTTGGCTAGCAGAGGAGGTGAGACCAGGGTCCACAGGAAAGGAAATTGGGGGCTCAGCAGGCTTCGTGGCCTTGCCCAGCGAGTGGGATTTGGATGCCCAGGACGGGAAGGCATGCGGGGTGGGGATGAATGGGAGAATGGGGGCTGGGCTGGGAAGCTGTGAGCGGAACTATCGGGTGCCCAGAGCCAGCTTCTGGGTGCACACCTGGCACGATTAGGGTCCCCACTTGGATGAGGCCTGGTGGCCGGACTCGAGATGGCAGCTGCCTCTGTCTACAGGGGCCGGTGTCCTGAGATACGCAGCTGGCTGACAAGGCTGTGGAGTGCCCTAGAGCTTCTTGGGCCAGAGGGGCCTGTGGAGCTGGCTCCGTCCTCTCCAGGCCAGGCCTCACCGTGCCCATCTCTGTGTTGCCTTGCTGTTTCCTGGCAGCCCCTGTGTCTCTGCCCAAGCTTGAGTGGGCGCAGGCCCCCAGCTATCAGGGTGGGAAGAGCAGTTTCTGAAGGGTCTTCCTCGGGCCTGGAGAGCTGTGGCTGGGTGGGAAGGCGCAGGGAGCAGGTGTCCTTGCAGGCTCAGGAGTCCCCTCTGACCCAGTTGCTGTCTGGCAATCCAGTGGGTTGCCTGGGGTGGTGAGCGGCCTTCCTTCACAGCGCTAGTCGGGACTGCACGCTCAGCTCAGTCAGCCAAGTTTTCTCAACATGTCCAAGTGG
Organism: Alouatta palliata; assembly: GCA_004027835.1. Taxonomy (NCBI): domain Eukaryota; kingdom Metazoa; phylum Chordata; class Mammalia; order Primates; family Atelidae; genus Alouatta; species Alouatta palliata. The sequence goes on from PVKV010018335.1 coordinate 34,611, forward strand.
CCCCACCCCCTGCGCCAGCCTCGCTGTGCCTGTGTGGTTCCAGGTCAGACACAGCAGTGCTTCCCCTGAATGGGGACGGACAGCCCAGCCCTGAATGATTCACGCCGGCTCTCAAAGTCTCCAAGCTTGACTCTCCATTAAGGAAACGGGTGGTAAATGCAGTGATTCATGCAGATACTTAAGGCCACCGGGGCTCTGCTTGGCTGCCTGGAGGTGATCCAGGCCCGTCCCCCAACCCCCCACCGCCCCACACAGGCCTCCTGGAGGCTCCTGGTGGGCTGGCAACACAGGAAGGCAGGACCCTTCCGTTTGGTATGGGGAAGGGTGTGCCCTCTGTGGGGCTGCCCCAAAGGGACCCCTCACACCTGGGTGCACTCAGAGCCCCTCTCCTGCCATCTGGGCCTGGGCTGAGCTCCAGGATCTGAACCAGAGGGAAGGCCAAGGCCGCACTGCAGAGGGATGTCAGGAAACCCTCTTGCCAGCTCCTGTTCACTGCACTTCACAGTGACTGAGACTGGGAAACAGCTCAGCTCCCTGCTGTTGGGCAGAGAGGGAAACTGAGTCATGGGGTCATTTGCCCAGGTCACATGATCAGTCTTTTGCCTGTGACCTCTAGGGTCAAGGCTAGTGGGGACCATATCTATATCTGGGCATCTCTCTGCCCAGGCTGAGCAATGTGGGCAATATCATTCATTCATTCGTTCATTCCCAGCTCAGTCACCTACTGTCCTGAGGCCTTGGGTTAGGGGTCAGCTCCCACATGCCTGGTTTCCATGTTCAGAATGGAGACCACAGCTCCTGCCTGGCATCTGGGGTGACTACGATGTGAGTCAGTGCAGGTAAAGGTCTCGGTGTCCCCTGGGACCAGTAGGAGCTGGTCGGTGCTGTTAGCATGGCTTTGGGTGGAGAGAGGACCCTCCTTGCCACACATGGAGCTCCTGACCCCTGTGCCCCAGGCTCAGGCCCGGTCCTACCGGCAAACATTCACAGGGCATGTCCGTGTGCAGATCCCCGGCCTCAGGGCTAGGCTAAATCCCTGCAAGAAAGCCATGGGCGGCCCCTCCGCTGGGCGCTCTCCTGGGTTCCCTTGAATGGGGAGAGACCAGAACTGCTCCAGCCACAGCCTGGGGAAGCTATAGGGCAGGTGCCAGGTGGACCGAGGCTGAATGGACTGGGCAGAGAGAGAGAGAGAAAGAGAGAGACCCACTAGGCAGGCAGACCTGGGGACAGCTGAGCAGGGGCAGACGGGGAAGAGGGCAGAGACTGTGCCCTCCCCCAGCTCCTCAGTGACATCAGTTCCTCCGGCCCTGACCTGACCAGGGAGGAGACGATGTCTTCCCCAGGAGGGCCCCCTGCCCAGGTGAGGTGCCTGTAGCAGAGACGCCCAGGCAGCTGTGCAGAAGCAGTCTGGGAGCGCAGCCCACCCACCCCTGTGCCCAGAGAGGCAGGCAGAGCCCGTCCGCGGCACAATGGTGCCACCCAGTGGCCACACCCCCAAATGACATGTGTGCCCAGACCAAAGCTGTGCGGGCAACCCCGGAGAGGTGGAGGCACAGTGCCCGCCTCACGGCCGCTCAGGAAAAGATGGTAACGACTGTGGGGGGCGGCCTGAATATTTAGCAAATAAAAACTCGACAGGACATCCAGCTAAAGAGAAATTTCAGATGAACAGTGAGTGATTTCTTTAGTATGTGTCCTAAATATCGCATAGGCCAAACTTACACTAAACAGCATCTGTGGTTCATCTGAAACTCATCTCTAACTGGGCTTCCTGTATTTTATCTGTTAATTACCTTAGCCCTAAGTGACTTCCAGGACAGCAAAGGTTTCCTTGGGGTAAACGCCACTGGACTGTTGGGCTTTGGGGTATAAAGGGACGGCTCTGCTTCCTCCTGCTTATTTGCAGGGGCTTAGAGCAGACTGAAAAGAAGACAGCAGCGCCTCCCTTCGGGGCAGGCACTCTGCTGAGCGCTCCCACGTTGAAAATCACTCACGACCTGTGTGGTTAACAACCACTGTGTCTTCACTTCACTGATGGGGAAACTGAGGCTCAGAGAAGCAAAGCGACTTGCTCCTGGCTAAAAGGTGACCTACTTGTACACTGAAGGTTTGTGCCCCCTGCTGGGTTTCTTCCTTTCTTCCTTTCCTTTCCTTTCTTTTCCCTTCCTTTACTTCTTTTTCTTCCTTCCCTCCCTGTCTCTTTCTTTTCCTTCCTTCCTTCCTTTCCTTCTTTCTTTTTCCTTCCTTCCCCTCCTCCTTGTTCTTCTTTCTCTCATTCTCTCCTTCCTTCCTTCCTTCCTTCCTTCCTTCCTTCTTTTTTTCTTTTTTTGATGAAGTCTCGCTCTATCTCCAGGATGGAGTGCAATGGCAATCTCCACTCACTGCAATGGATTCAAATGATCCTTCTGCCTCAGCCTCCTGAGTAGCTGGGATTACAAGCGTGCACCACCACACCTGGCTAATTTTTTTATTTTTAGTAGAGAGGGGGTTTCACCATGTTGGCCAGGCTAGTCTCAAACTTCTGACCTCAAGTGATCCCCCTACCTTGGCCTCCCAAAGCACTGGGACTGTAGGCGTGAGCCACCGTGCCCAGCCTGCTGCCCCTCCCTCCATTTCTCTATTGAAGTCCTGATCCTCAGTGTTAGGAGGGGGACTGCGGAAGTGATTAGCACATCCTGAGGAAGCCCTCATGAAAGGACTGGTGCCTTTTCTCTCTCCCCCTGCCCTCCCACGATGTGGGGACATAGCGTGGACCGAGCAAGACAGCACAGAGCCTCACCAGACACCACCATGCGGACACGTCGAGCTGGGCCCTGCAGCCTCCGGAGCCGTGAGGAAGTCCTGTGCTCTGTGTTGCTTTTGTTACAGCAGCTGGAACAGACACTATCCAAGGGCTCGGCTTTGAACCACTGCCCCTCCCCTGCACAGAGACCACTGGGGTGACTGGTACATCCTACCAACTGGGAGGCTTGATGATACTGCAGACAGTGCCAGAGTTGAGACTGGCACCAGCAGCAGATGCGCCCTCTGAGGTTGGCAGAGCACACGGCCTGTCTTTCTAGGGAGAACAAGCCGTGGAGGAGAAGTGGAGGCACGCAGCTCCTGGGCCACCGAGCCTGGGCCAGCCACTGCACTTCCCGGCAATGCTGTCCCAGAAGGGCATGCTGTGGGGTCCCCCAAAAAGCAGAGACAGCAGGAGCACTGGCCCCGGCTGCAGAGAGCCCGTGGCCATCACAAGGGCAGGTACAGCCCGGGGCCAAGAACAGCTCCGGGCTGGCTCTGAGGACATGGGGAGAGGTCATCTGGGACATGGGCTCCTTCACCCTCCCAGCAGTTCCATAAGGGCTTGATGAACACCCACTGCTCCAGCTGCCAGGGCTACAGAGGGCACAGGCAGGCAGCGCCCCACCTCCAGGAGGCAGCCTTCAGACCAGAGGGGCAGGGGACAGATGACCCTGTGGTTCTCGTGAGCAGGTTCTGGGATTCTTTTCTTCTTTCTTTCTTTTCTTTCTTCTTTCTTCCTTTCCTTCTTTCCCTTCCTTCCTTCCTCTTTCTTTCTTTTTCTTTCTTTCTTTCTCTTTCTTCTTTCTTTTTTTCTTTCCTTCTTTTTTTCCCTCCCTTCCTTCCTTCCTTTCTTTCTTCTTCCTTCCTTCCTTCCTTCCTTTCTTTCTTTCTTTCTCTTTCTTTCTTTCTTTCCTTTCTCTCCTTCTTCTTTGTTTTTTCAGAGTCTCTCTCGCTCTGTCACCCAGGCTGCAGTGCAGTGGCGCAATCTCAGCTCACTGCAACCTCCACCTCCCAGGTTCAAGCAATTCTCCTGCCTCAGCCTCCTGAGTATCTGGGATTACAGGCACCTGCCACTACACCCGGCTAATTTTTGTAGTTTTAGTAGAGATGGGGTTTTACCATGTTGGCCAGGTTGGTCTTGAACTCCTGACCTCCTGATTCACCTGCCTCAGCCTCCCCAAGTGCTAGGATTACAGGTGTGAGCCACCACGCCCAGCCTGTTCTGGGAATTCTTAAGAGAAGGGGCCCCAGCTCTCTGTGGGGTCGGAGAAGACCCTGGGATGAAGTGCACGGGAAGGAGGGAGCCCACCAGCCTGGGGAGCAGAGCTCTGGGGCAAAGGGCACAGTTGAGTGCCAGGGCCCAGGAGTGGAGTAAGCTTGCGAATTCTAGGAGCAGCGAGGTGGCCTGGGTGGCCAAGTGGTGTCTGGGAGGGGACACACCATGGAGAGATGAGTCAGAGGGGTCCAGACAGATGTCACCAGCAAGACCACCAGGAGCTGCCAGTGGGAGCTGCGTCTGTGCCAGCCTCACGTATTTGTGGGCAGGGAGATGCCGTGGCATGTGGGCATCCAGGCCTGAGGGGTGGGGCCCGGGCCCGGGTCGGGGGAAGTGCTGGAGGGGGAGGGTGCACCAGATTTGGGGTTTGTGCTGAACACAGTACCATCAGGAATTTCTCAGGGACTGACGTGGTGGCACAAGAGAAACTGAGTCACGGGGACGACTGGAAGGCTCCGGATGGGGAGATGCAGAAGACTGGGGGGCCTCTGTGCATACTGAGCGGGACACCCCAGTGAAGCCGACGGGGATCCCTTGGACGCGTGACCAGGTGGACAGTCCAGGGGCATAGGCTGGAGGTCCGGGCTGGAGGCATGAACTTGGGAGTCAGCAGTCTGGGAGTGGGCCTGGGTGGCCTCCCTGGGGAGGGCCTGTTCACTGAAGAAGCCCCAGCCCCACCTGCAGTCACAAGACCTGCGAGTGTCCCCACCGCACTGAGGCCTGGAGACGGCCGTCGTGGCAGCCAAGGCAGGCCTGTCGAGCCAGCTGACGTCCACCAGCCCTGACAGCATCCTGCTTGCTGGTGGGGCCCAGGAGAGTGAAGGGAAAGGCAAAGGAAATCAGCCTCGAAATGGGTGGTTCGCTTGTCTCTCCACATAGAAGGGAAAATGGAGCCTGAGGAGGTGAAGGGAGAGGCCTGAAGAACGGAGTGTTCTTTTTGGTTCTCTAGAACAGGGTATTAGCGTCCCTGGCTGCCTTAACAAACCACCACAAATTTAGTGGCATAGAACAACACAGATGCGTTTCCTCACATTCTGGGGGTCAGAAGTCCAGCAAGAGTCTCCTTGTGCTACAGTCAAGCTGCCAGCAGGCCCACATCCCTTACGGAGTCTCCTGAGCCAAGAAGCTGTCTCCCTGCTTCATCCAACTCCCAGAGGCCACCTGCCTTCCTTGGTCCATGACCCTTCGTCCATCCTCAAAATCGGCCCCGGTGGGTTGAGTCCTCACATCACGTCACACTGGCCTCTCTCCTGCCTCCCTCTGTCAGTGAAGGAGCCTGTGATGACGCCAGGCCACCTGCTAATACAGAATAACCTCCAGACTGTACAAATGGCTGATTTGCAGCCTGAATTCCCTATGCCTTGCAGCCTAAGCTCTTCACAGCTTCAGGATCAGGACTCCTGCTCTCTGAGGACCCTTATTCTGCTGACCACAGTCTCCAAGCTCAGACCAAGTCAGGGCCTTTGCACCAGCTGCACCTTTCACCTGGACTGCACTTTCCCCTGAACTTCCCCAGCTTTCTTCTGCCATGCAAGTCTCCATGCTCAGACGTCACCTTCTCTGGAAGGCTGCTAGCTAGGTCATCCCATCCCTGTTATCCTCTCCCTTGCCTGGTTTTCCTCTTACCACTGATTACTGCCTGGAATTAGGAAATGTCTGTATATTGCAGGTGACATCATTAAGATGGTGGAACACAAGGTAATCTGCTCATATCTCCCCCACAAAACAATTCTGCACCCAACCACAATCAAAAGCTTCTCTTAGGGAACCTCAGGATCCAAGTAGAAGTTTGTGAAACCCCAGTGGAGCTCAAGACTGGGAGGGTTGTTCTGAGAGTGCAGACCCTCACCGAGGTGGCTGATCTGCCAAGCTTGCTCCCAGGTTCAACCTCAGAAATGGCCCAGTCCTCCAAGGGGTTTATACAGGTCCATTTGGCCTTGAGCCTGCAACCAAAACCATGTGCCAAGGGGTCCAGGTGGAATCACCACATTAGCGCCTTGGTGGAAAGGCTGGTCTGCTCACTGACACCCGCTTCGGCAGTGAACCTGATTGTGACCAGTGGCTTGACTCCAGCCTTCTTCAGCTGAGGTCCCAGCTCAGGGATGCTTATGCAAGGACCCAGAGGGGACTCACCCATATCTTGTAGCCTGGGAGTGTGAACACCCCCGATGGGCTTGCCAACCTCTGATCCACAGTGGATCCTGAGGGCGGCCAGTCTCAGCTTCAGCTCCTTTTGCTGCAATCAGGCACCCATTTCTCCTGTGCAGAGACCTGCTGGGAGGCACACCAATCTGGGCCACCAGGAAAATCTTCTGGACTCAGATGCCTGGCCAGTATTCCCAGGTGGCCTCAGCACTCTCCTTGGTCTTCTCCAAGTCCATCTGGGCTGAAAAACCATGTCGACCCCAATTTCTTCACAGAACTTGTGGCAAGCCTGGGCTTAGAGCATCCTCTAGCTGAGATGGCTGCTGTGGTCATAACACTCAGGGAAATCAGCAGTCAGTCTGCTTAGAATCCCTGGAAGGCGCTCTGAAGAAAAATAGGCACAGACAAAGCCAGACTGCAAATTAAAATAAATACCTAATCTCTCAATGCACAGCTATCATCCCTGTCAACAAGCATCAAGAACATTCAGGAAAATACCAAACCAACAAAATAATAGCACCAGAGACTAACCCTAAAGTGATTAAGGTGTGTGATCTCTCAGACAAAGAATTCAGATACATGTTTTAAGGAAGTTCATTGAACTTCAAGAAAAATAACAGAATCAATTGTGAAACGTATCACAGAATTTAACAGAAACATGGAAATAATTTAAAAAACCAAATAGAAATCCTGGAGGTGAAAAGTGCAATAAATGAAATGAAGAATGCAATAGAGAGCATCAACAGCAGGATTAATCAGTAGAAGAAAAAATCAGTGAGCTCAAAGACAGCCTAATTGAAAATACACAGAAAAAGGAGAAAAAATAAAAAGAATGAAGACAGCTTACAGGATCTATGGGACAATATGAAAAGAGCAAGTATTTGGGTTATTGGAGTTAAAGAGGGACCTGAGATAGAAAAAGGGGTAAGCAGATTATTTCATTATTTCAAAGAAATAATAAAACTTTCCAAACCTGAAGAAATATATAGATATTCAGGTACAAGAAGGTTAAAACTCACCCATCAGATGCAATTCAAATAACAGTACCCCAAGATATATTATAATCAAACTCACAAAGAAGAGAGGATCCTGAAAGCAGTCACAGAAAGCAAAGACAAGGTATCCAATTACTTGGCAGCAGACTTCTCAGCAGAAACCTTATAGGCCAGGGTAGAATGGTACAATATATTCAGAGTGCTGAAGGAATAGAACTGTCAATCAAGAGTACTATACCCAGCAAAACTTTCTTCAGAAATGGAGGAGAGATACTATCTCAGACAAATAAAAACAGGTGATTTATTGCTACCAAATCTGTCTTATGCAAAGGGAGTTCTTCAAACCAAAGGAAAGAATGCTAACATGATTGTTACACTAATTTTGCAATCACAGTGTGTAAACCACTTATATTTTACTAAGAAGACTAAAAGACAAAACTATTAAGAATAACTGCAATTTTCTAAGAAATAGGCAGTAGACATCAAACATTTTTTTGTAACATCAAAAATTCAGATGTGGGGAGAGAAGGAAATTAGTGTGTAGAGCTTTTTTGTTGTTGTTGTTTATTTTGCAATCAAAGTTAAGTTGGTATCAGTTTTAAATAATTTGTTGTAACTATAAATTGTTTTTTGTAAATCTCATAATAACCACAAAGGAAAAACCTGTAGCAGATACATCAAAAGTAAAAAGCAATAAATTAAAACATACTGTCAGAGCAAATTACTTAACCACAAAGGAAGACAGCAGGAAAGAAAGAAAGGAAGAGAGAAGTTATGAAACAGTTAGAAAACAAGTAACAAAATGGCAGTAGGAAGTCCTTACCTATCAATCATGATGTTGAATGCAATTAACTAAATTCTGCAATTAAAAGACATAGAGGGGCTGAACGGATTTTAAAACAAGATCCAACTATATGCTGCCTACAGAAAACTCACTTCGTCTGTAAAGACACATATAAAAAAGTGAAGGGTTGGAAAAATGTATTTTGTGCAACTGAAAATTTTAAAAAGTGAGAATAGGTTTAGTTTTATCAGATAAAATAGACTTTAAGCCAAAAAATTGTCAAAAGAGACAAAGAGGTCATTATATAATAACAAAAGGGTAAATTAAGTAAGAGGATATAACAATAATAAATATATCTGTACCCAACATCAGAGCATCAATTTATAAAGTGAATAGTGATAGATCTAAGGGGAAAAACAGGGCACAACATAACAGGGAACTTCAACACCCCACTTTTGGCAACAGATGGATCATCCAGGCAGAAAATAAACAAAGAAACACTGGCACTGAATTATACTCTAGACCAAATGGGCCTAATAGACATTTACAGAGCATTTCATCCAACAGCTACAGAATGCACATTTTTCTCATCGATGGAAACACTGGAACATTCCCCAGGACAGACCATATGTTAGACCACAGAACAAGTCTCAACAAATTCAAAAATGTTGAGATCATATCAAGTATTTTTTTCTGACCACAACGGAATAAAACTAGAAAACAATAACAAAAGGAACTTTAGAAAATTGTATGAACAGATGGAGACTAGCATGCTCTTGAAAGACCAATGAGTTGATCAAGAAATTAAGAAGAGAAATTTTAAATTTCTTAAAACAAATGAAAATGAAAACACAACATACCAGAACCTATGAGCTACAGCAAAAGCAGTACCAAGAGGGAAGTTTACAGTAATAAACATCTGCATTTAAAGAAAATAGAGCCAGGCACGGTGGCTCGCACCTGTAATCCCAGCACTTTGGGAGGCCGAGGCAGGTGAATCACAAGGTCAGGTGTTCGAGATCAGCCTGACCAACATGGTGAAACCCCATCTTTACTAAAAATACAAAAAAAAAAAAAAAAAATTAACCAGGCATGGTGGCGTGCACCTGTAATCTGAGGCAGGAGACTCTCTTGAACGTGGGAGGTGTAGGTTGCAGTGAGTTGAGATTGTGCCACTGCACTCCAGCCTGGAGACAGAGCAAGACTCCGTCTCAAAAAAAAAAAAAAAAAAAAAAAGAAAGAAAGACATCAAGTGAACAATCTAATGACACACCTCAAGCAAACAGAAAATCAAGAACAAATCAAAGCCAAAATTAGTCGAAGGAAAGAAATAATCAAGATCAGAGCAGAAGTAAATGAAATTGAGACTAAGAAACATACAAAAGATTAATGAAACAAAAAGTTGTGGTTTTATGAAAAGCTAAAATCAACAAACCTTTAACTAGACTATGAAAGACAGAAAACCCAAATAAAATCAGAGGCAAAAAAGGAAACATCACAACTGATACCACAAAGCCATCATTGGAGACTACTATGAATAACTATACACCAAAAACTGGAAAATGTATGTGGAAGGAAAGTAAATCTTGGGCCCCAAAATCACTAAGCCAAAGGGAAAAGTCAGGCTGGGAACTGCTTAGGGCAAAGCTGCCTCCCGTTCTATTCTTAGTCACCCCTCTGCTCACTGCAATAAATGCATCTCTGATTGGCTCCTTTACAGAGGCTACTCAAACTCACAAGAATGCAACCACGCGTCTCATCTACCTAGGACCTAGAAGCCCCCTCCCCACTTCGAGTTGTCCCGCCTTTGCTCTGAGCTGTCTCACCTTTCCAGACCAATGTTCATCTTACATATGTTGATTGTCTTACATATGTCTCATGTCTCCCTAAAATGTATAAAACCAAGCTGTGCCCCAACCACCCTGGGCGTATGTCATCTGGGCCTCCTGGCACCGTGTCATGGGTACACGTCTACAACCTTGGCAAAACAAACTCTCTAAATTAACTGAGACCTGTCTCAAATATTCGGGGTTCACATGTTGGTAATCGTGAAGGGATTCTGTGTGGAGATGCTCCTGACCTTTGACAAATCTCCTATCTGTCAGGTCTCCATATGCAAACCTGGAGCCTGAAAGTCTGAAGTCCTGCATGCCTGGGCTGAAGTCTCCCACCCCCAGCCTGTTCACCATTGGCCCTGATCGCCCAGTGGAGCTTCCCCGGACAAGCCCCTCACCCAACCCTGCCATCTTAACTGTTCTCATGATAACGTGAACACCTCTCACCCATCCTGCCATCTTAACCGTTCTCATGATAACGTGAACACCTCTCACCCATCCTGCCATCTTAACTCTTCTCATGATAACGTGAACACCTCTCACCCATCCTGCCATCTTAGCTGTTCTCATGATAACGTGAACACCTCTCACCCATCCTGTCATCTCAACTGTTCTCATGATAACGTGAACACCTCTCACCCATCCTGCCATCTTAACTCTTCTCATGATAACGTGAACACCTCTCACCCATCCTGCCATCTCAACTGTTCTC